>JACCIC010000011.1:1655000-1872500 GCA_018907035.1 Sycobia sp. Sy_11
ATTATTAATATTAATTATTATGAATATTAATATTAATTTATAATCGTCGTAATAATAACCTGAATTTCTTTTGAGAGGCTGAAAATTATTAAGCTCTTTTGGATGTATTCTAATTAGAGATCTTGTGTAGTTGTTTAATTTTTTTTTCTATTACTAATATATATTGTTATCGGTATTACAGTTTTATTTAAAAAAAATTTCTTTCTATTATCCGAATTTCTTTCAGATGAATTATTTAATTCTCAAGTGATATAAAACTTTGGATGATAATATTTGTAAGTTTTATATTTGTCTTCAGTGATTCAGTGATCATTGACGCTTTTCGGTCATCCAATCATGTGCACCGTTTTTTAAGCTTATCGAGTTGGGGTCACGACTTATTCCTATTGCAAACGAACGTATTAAGTATATATATATTAACAGGCGACTTAGTTTCAGACCTTTTTTAACTGAAAAAGGACATTTATGGTGGAAAATGGATACACGTTAGCTTATTCAAAATATTTGCCGTCATTTTCTACTACTTTTTTCCATCTTTCTGGCAATATGGCGATACCGCGGCGAAAGAATGACGGTGGTTTCGAGACGATCGAATCATCCACAAATTCTCGCACTTCTTGAACATGTCGGAATAGGTGGTAATTACAAGGCGCTATATCTGGCGATTACTGCGCTATACCTGGCTGGATGCGGCAACAGTTTCCATTCGAGCTATAACAGGGTGTTTGTAACGGCTTTCGCAACATATGGCCGAGCGTTGTCATGCAAGAGAATGACCGCGGCTATTTTTCACGATTGATGATCTATATTCGATCAATTTCTTGTATACCTCGGCAGTGATGGTTTCATTTGGTTTTAGGATCTCGTAGTCTAGCATATCTGGTTGATGTCACCAAATGCACAGCAATTCCTTTTAGCCCTGGCTGTTCCGGTTTGTTGTCGATGTGGACGGTTGACCTGGGTCCACCCATGACTTTTTGCACTTAGGATTATCATAGTAGATCCACTTTTAGTCACGAGTCACAATACGCCTCTGCTAAATACGCATCGCACTACGAGGCTCCTGTGTTCCTTTGCATCTACTTGAAAGGTCCCAAAATATTGCAATCAGCGGCTGCTAAATATATGACAAAGTCGAAGGTATTTGAGCAGAAGTGGGTACAGAGACATAAAGTGGCTCAAAATGTTGATGATTTAGCAGAACGTGGCTCGATAAGAAAAGTGGATAAAAAAGATGAAAGAATAGTGAATCTGTTTTCGCAAAATCTTGGTTTAACACTGTGGCAAGGACAAGCAAAATTAATGGCAAAAGGTTTAGATATATCCTATGAAACTATTCGAACCAATCTTCGTATTCATGGCTTGAAATGACGCAACATAACGAAGAAGCCTCTGTTGACTGAAAAACATGTGACAAAGCGACTTGCTTGGGCGCATGAGAATATTGGTAGAGATTCTGTAAAAGTCATTTTTACTGATGAATGTTCTATATGG
The DNA here is from genome assembly GCA_018907035.1 of Sycobia sp. Sy_11. Taxonomy (NCBI): domain Eukaryota; kingdom Metazoa; phylum Arthropoda; class Insecta; order Hymenoptera; family Epichrysomallidae; genus Sycobia; species Sycobia sp. Sy_11. Next base: position 1,656,495 of record JACCIC010000011.1, read on the forward strand.
GATTCTGATACTTCTCACGCGAGCCTGGTCAACTTCTACCAATAGGCTTGCTCAGTGAACCTTAAAGCACGGAAGAAAGGGGCATCCTTGGGGCTGCGTCTCAAAGCAGGGATTCGGCACTTTGCACCTCTTTATTGTCAACCTAGATAATAACGTAAATGCCGAGTAAATGATCAAAATCTATAAAAAGGCTTTACTGCCGTCTATCAAACGATGGTTCATTAGTAAAAATGAAGATTGGATTTTGCAGGACAACGATCTTAACCACCGCAGCAAGCTCTGTACTGAGTGGAAGACTCGATGTGGCATCGTTACATTGGACTGGCCGCCGCAGTCGTCCGATGCAAACCCTATTGAAAATATGCGGTAATATATTAAACAGAAGCTTCGTGAAAGACATACACACACTTTGAAGCAGTTGTCTTACGAAATTCGTCGGATCTGGAGATTGTTGCCACTAGAATACGCCGTCCAATTAGTATAAAGCATGCCTTCAAGATGCCAGGCAATTATCGACGCCGGTGGTGAGTGGACACATTATTGATCGAATTGCATCTTTGCTATCAGAATACCAAAAAAATTAAAAATCCAGTTTTCAAATACGAAGAAACCATTCCGGCAAAAGTACATTATGAACCGAACGAATCGTCAACCCGTTTTGGTTATGTGAATCGCGACAACTACGTTGCAATATGGAAATTCCTCATTTCCGACACGCCTTGGATATCTTGAAATGTAAGGACCGAGAGAAGACAGTGGAAGAAACCGAAGTGATACGTATATAAAGAAGGGAAGAAAGAAAGAGAGAGAGAGAGAGAGAGAGAGAGAGAGAGAGAGAGAGAGAGAGAGAGAGGGAGGGAGAAAAGACGAAGAAAGGAGCGAAGTCGGTGCAGCGCGCGCCTCTGTCCGTCCCGAATATCCCAAAGAAAGATCGATCCTTGAGGAACTGTGCGTAAAGTATGTAAAAAGGCGGGATAGCGGGGTTGGGGGACGGTGGTTGATGCATACATTTTACCGAGAAACGACGTGGTCGGTGCAACGATCGAGCATCGGGGCGCGCGCTCGACCTCCGACCGCGCACGAGCCCCCCCCCCCCTCGCCCTTAAACCCTGACCGGCGTAACAATGTTACTTAATAAGCTTATGCACGGACCAGCGAGAAAGGAAACTCCCGGTATGGATATATATATATGTAGAGGCGGAACGCAGCTCGTCGCAGATGTCAAGCGACCGTCATATTTGATATTTTGCGGCCCCAGTGGGCAGTTCTTTTCCTAACCCACACTCGCTCACCTTCTTCTTTTCACTCGCATACTACCATTCTCTCTCTCGCGCGCTCTTGCGTTTGCCTCTTATTTCTCCCCCGTCCCCCCATCCCCCGGCTCTCATCTTCATTCAACCGTCTCATTCTTCCCGTCTCACAAGATTATGCCCGGCGAAAGAGTTTCGTGCGGTCCGACCCGTGTATATATATATATATATATATAGAAAACTCTGCGCGTGCGCGCAACGACTCCGGATTGGTTATGGTCCAGCGCGAATTTTCGATTTTCGACTTGAAAGAATCCGAGCAGGGTTGGTGGGGTGGAGGGCGCTCCGAAACAATGAGAAGAAAGCCCCCGATGAGATTAACTCGTCATATACATACCGTATTCCTATGCTCGTACGCTCGAGCCGGTTCTCATTCCGCCCTTGCTTCCTACCGCCCCCCCCCGCCGCCCTTATTAATATACTGATCTGGCTCGTTTTCAATATTGAACAAAAAAAAAAAAAAAAAGAACGCGGAAGGGGGCGTGGTAACGGTGGAAGGAAGTCTCGAGGGACAAAAATAATCTTTAACGGTTGATGGATTGCGTCTCGACTTTCAGGATTCACGTAAAAGTAACCCCTTTGTCTATGTATATATACGCAATCGTGCGAACGAAGTCGTAATATCCTGTTTGAGTTTATGAATGACCCTGCAAAAATCTGTTTATTTCTGTATGTACACTTATACTTTTAGATTTATATACATATATACTGATATATGTATAATTTTTATAAAATTAGTCGTTTCCAAAATTCTGATATGAGTATTTTTTAGTGTTATTTGTTCATTTTTAAAAATGATTCACGAAATGGTAAATCGAAAAAATAGGCTCTTTTGCATTTTCTTGGTACTGAAACTGGTTTATGGCGAAACTCGACACAATGGTTTCATATTCCCCATGGCCTAAAACATATCAATATTGTTCCTTTAGAATTGTCAAAGTTGTATTTAAATCTTTGGGAATCATTTAAACTCATTGGAAGATTCCTGGAGGTTGTCTTACAACCTGTCAAAGCTTCCGTTAGTCATAGCAAAGTATTGTAGATTTTTAATATGAATCTGAAAGATAATCAATTTGAAATTAATTTATATAGATCCATTGGTATTTTTTTGGAGTCTAGTTTTGGCAAAATTACAAATTTGGCAAACCATAAATAAGCGAGATTTTTTTTTAATTTATCATATATACGTCATTTTCTTACTTCTGTGTGAATTTTGAATCACATTCTGATTCACAATTACGGGCAAAAAGCGAATTATTTTTTCGATCACTTTTTTAAATTCGATCTTTACATTGTATAATTATATATTATATGTACATTAAGCTATATGTACATATAGCTATATATAATATACCTATTATACAAAGGCACAAAGTTTGAAAATTCTAAAAAGCTTTCTAAATTATATTTTTAATATATTGAACAGTTATTCGATTACAAATGGAAGGATAAGGACAAACATTAAGGAAAATAATTTCATTAAACACTAAGTTTTTTTAGATAGAGAAATGAAAAATTATAAAGATAAATATTAATGAAAAATCGTATGAGCTCTGAAAGTACAGTTTACATTTATACATACTATTCTATATAGAAATCGTAAGAAAAATCACAATTACAAAACAAAAATAGTCTTTGTTATATTCGTGTACTTATCAAAAGCGTCGCATACGAGTAAATTTTACCACCTTACCTGTGAATTTCCTATAATAAAGGATTCCTAGAAAATAATATAATACATATTTTAAAAGACGTCGGCTTACATCAAAGAATTAACTTTAGCATCAACAGAGCGCTTTATTACGCGCGTAATTTAAAAGATATTAAAACGGAATTAAAAAGTTTGTATTTCACATATGTATGTATGTATGTATGTATATATATATAAGAATGTCGCAACGGGTCGAACTGGGACGGCGGCGTGAGCGATATTGAACTAAATCGTTCGAAAGTTAAAATTTTGTCCAAACACAGCGTCGAAGAATTTATATATCTATATATTTCGATATTTAGAAGTTACCTATTGCATTAGTCTGACAAAAATATTGTGGACGACGGCGGGATAGAAAAATTGTCGATTTCGAAGAATCTTCTTTTTTTTGATCGTCGTTATCTGCCGATCGACCGTTAAATAATGTTTATCTTATTTCTATATATATAGATATATATCTATAATATGATATGATAATATGATAATAATAAAACTTATATTATAAATTTATGGATATACTAATTGATTTACAAAGGATAGGATACAAATAACATTTTCATTTCTGCATCGGGTAATCTGTAAAGCTTGTATACATATTTTTAAAATCTAATTGTCTGATATTTACGCATAAAAAAGAAACAATTCGATAATTCGAAGTGGTAATATTTTGATTCTGTAATCCCTCGTACTCTGGTACCAATTGAGAACATTTGTAATGCATGAACTGGACAGTTACTTGTTCTAAATGCCCAAAAAATGACAATTGCTCGTAGACCAGTTTTATATTTAAATGAAACGCTGTTTTTGTATCTGTTTAAAAAAATTAAAAATGCTCCATAATATGGCCATTAATAGAGCACGAGCCGGGCATTAATAATGATAATAAAAAAAACTATCATATCTTTGGTGAATTCTAGTAATTGATCAAAATCACTTTGAGAACATACATATTGGTCATTTTAGAAACACGGTAAATATGTTCAATTAATGAGCAGTTATTAGTTCATAATTGATTAAAATAAATCTAGATAAACACTTCGATACCTTATATATTTTTCTAAAGCACTATATATATATATATATATATATATATATATATATATATATATATATATATATAATAAATAGTATTTATGCATTATGTGCGTTTTCAAAGAGAGATGCATAATTTTAAATGTACATTTAAAAAATTAGATAATATTTATAAGTGCTTTTAATTATATATTTATTCATAGTGTTTTCAGACCATCATATACGAAGAAAAACGAGAATTATGGAAATAGTACGTCTATTTATCTACTAATGGAATACAATATTGACAGTAAAGTGTGTAAATGTTTTTCGCGATTTATTATGATAGAAAACCAATAGTCTTGCAATCTGACATTTTATCCGTGTAGTTGCGAGGCGTTCTTTGGTCATTTCCGTGTAAACGTTTTTTCGGTCACTAAACCTGTCCAAGATTTTGCATTAAGAATGACGAGATTTTGTACTATAGGGTATAGAGAGATATGCTTACTTGAACCACAGCTCTTCGTACGCGTTTAGTATACGGATGAATGAAGAATCTTATTGCAAATCAATAAATTTGACAAATAAAAATCGCCCAATTATCGCATCCAGTCCAAAAACGTCTACTCGTTATTCTATATAATATACGTAATCCCTTCTTTTTTTGACATTCCGCCACAGGCCTTCAGCAGACGCGCAATGTCATCTCCCTGAAGCAGCTCCATCTCAGGGGCCACAATTGGAACAGGCATAAGAAGAAGAGCCCCCTGGACGGTAAGCCGTTCGCCAAGGGCGTCGTTCTCAAGACCATCATCAAGAAGCCAAAGAAGCCGAATTCGGCCAATAGGAAGTGCGTAATTGTCCGACTGACGACGGGCCGAGATATGACTGCTTATGTGCCGGGTAAGAATCCCGCGTTACGTAATACGGGCGGTTCTCCGTGAAACGATCGAAGCGAGTATTTGAGCTGAATAATGTTCCGTTGGATACTGCAGATTCTTCCGGATTGTTTTTCTTGAAAAATTCGTATTTCTATCGTGTTAAAAAAGGTAAAAAAAAAATTGTAGAATGACCTTTTTTTACACAATTTTAATCTAAAATCGCAAGTATGGCACGCTTTTTTGGAAATTATCGGAGAAAATATGGCGCGTATGTTAATTTTTATCAGGTGCGATTTCACTCTCTCGTTTTACTCGATGATGAACCGCGTCATCAATTATTCGAGGTTCAGTCTTAGTAACAGTTCCATCCGCTTTTCTATTGTTAAGAACTCCATTAAAAAATTCAAAAAGATACTTTTTTTTTTATATATGACAAATAAGTACCTCGAAAGTTCCGGACTGGGCCATAAGAAAATGTATCGAAGACCAACAGTTAGAGTATCGTTAAGAATTTATACAATTTTTGTGTATAATTTCAAGCCCAATTTGGAACTTTCGCAAGTTCTTTCATAATAAAGAATAAGCTGTCCTCGTCAATATTTCGACAGTCCAGTTTGCGAGTTTACGGTTTAACAATTTGCGACTTTCACAATCCGAACGGAAATTAAATCTAAAGAACAATTATGAGTTCGTAGAACATTTTCCGTAAATTTTTTCGATAGGGTCAAAAAATTTGCTCTTGATTTCACGGAGAACCTCTCGCGTATACAGAATTGCTTAGTTACAGCAAAAAATCTTCTCAGCGTTGTTCGTCCCTGTCTTTTAAAACATTTTCCATTTCTTTTACCCGACAGGCGAAGGTCACAGTCTCCAGGAGCACAACATTGTTTTGTGCAGGGTGGGCAGATTGCAGGATGTGCCGGGGGTCAAAATCAAGTGCGTTCGCGGCGTATACGACTTGCCGCACGTCGTTAAGAAGCAGAAATAATTTTTCTCGCGCATTTTCTCGCATTTATCGCTCAATCGCACTGTAGATACAAACAGATGTATAATAAAGTCGACATAACGAAATTCATGTTTTTTCATTTATTTTATAACTCCGTTTATATTTCTTTTACCCTGTTAGAAATGCATTCTGTTTTTAAGGTATAAACGAGGAATTTTCAAATGAAGATACCTAGTAACAGAGTATCTTTGTTCGGTAGTAAATAGGAAAACATGTAACGTTTTTTACGGCCATTCCGGCCGATCTATAGTTACATTTTTTCAAGCTATTTTTTTCGGTATTTAAGGCCTATAATAGTTAGTTCGTATCAATGTATTTTTGGTTATGACTAAAATTTATCTTAAAAAAAGGTTAAGCGAGGTATAACATATAACCTAGCTAAAAAATTGATATCGTTATTATGCTTTCTTATGTAAATTCATTGACCTTAATCATTATTTTCATTAATTAGTTATAAATGTTTATCAAGTTCATTTCGAAAATTTTGAAGTAACTTAAAAGTATGTTGGTTCTATATACTTTATACATCTAAATACTTATACAACTCATTGACAATAGCTTACACATTCGTATACAATGCAAGTTATACTTATCTGAAGTCATAATCGGGCTTATATACTAACCAAGATAATGTTTTACCACTTGCGGGAATGGCAAACCATCAGACATGCCGTATGAACACTCCATAAATTCAAGTTACGAATTATAGTTATGAACTCAGCATGATTTTTAATTTAAAAAATTAATTTTATTTTATAAAATATAAAAAATTTCAAACGATATTATTTATTTTATAAATAAATAGGATAGAATTACTAACAACGTAGTTTCTACCTAGTTTCTACCTAGTTTTTAACTAGTTTTTAAACCTAGTTTCTACCTTTGTCTTAATTTTATTGACAACGTTCACATTTTTCATTCTAAGGTTTACCTTGTTTCTAGCCACAACGATTGTTCTATTTTTACTACCTAGTAACTACTTTTCAGCCTATTAAAAATGGTTAGATTTCTACCAGGGTATAACTATGTGTTAATTCATCTAATGCTATGAAAAATTGTCCATAATCTTTAGAATTCAGAAACTTTACGTGCTTGAGAAATAAATTAATTGCAAAAAGCATCCATTCATGATTAAGGAACGATTGAAAAAAAAGTTGTCTCGATATAAGTAATTCATAATAATCAAATATTAACATGTTCTTACTTTTCCTTAATTTATTATTTGAATAATTTTCAAAACAGATGACCGCTAGGCACAATTTGATTGCCTTGAAATTTGGCTTGCCCTCGCCGTTATCAGCTCTTTACGAAAATCACTAATGAATAAGTAAAAATGGATAGGTAATCTGCAAGCATTAATGATTAAACCGTGGAAGCAATATTCATTTTTTCCATTCCAAATTATTCGCCGAAACGTTCCAAAGTTCTAGCATTGAAAACCCTTGCGCGATATCGACGAAGATAGAGGCTTCATCGCGAGATCGGTAGATTCCCCGATGGGGGTTGTCAAGCGAATAAATGATATAATATTATATAATTATATAATATTATTTAGTTTTGCATTACCATATATATATATATATATATATATATATATATATATATATATATATATATATAAGATAAATAATAAATTAGTCGGAGCCGCTTGGATTATTGTTTATCATTTAATGCTATTCCTATTAAACTAAAGACTTGATTCCTCCTATTTGGGATTTGCTATTTTATTTTAGTCTGTCGAATTCGCGATGGTGGATGGCGGCGTTCAGGGAGTTGGGGGGGGGGGGGTCACAACGATTCCGAAGTTTCGGGAGATAAATTTACCTCAAGAATACACCTCTATAGCAAACCATTTCTCCTAGTTTCCTGAACGAACCTTCGTAAAAAAAAACCTTTAGATTTAGCGGTAAAAATAAATCCTCTCACATGGCGTAGCACCCGCGGCCCCTCCTATTCTACAGATATATATATATATATATATATATATATATATATATATATATATATATATATATATATGTATCTATAATCCCGCGACTCGCTGAACAATGCGCATTCTAATAAAGAAATATCGCGCCAATCCATTGCTCGCGCCGCATTAACAATCCTCCCGGCGACCGTATTAACCATCGTCGCGAGCGAACGGAGCGACGGACGCCTTTCGATCTTTTTAACGAAGACACGCCCACGCGTCGCGCGCAGCCCGTGTCACGCTCGTTCGACACGCGCGACACGCGCCGACGGACCGATCGGGGACACCGTAGATCGAATATACAATAAAAGCGCGCGCGATCGATCGTAATCGCATGGTCGTGTGTATATATATATATATATATATATGTATGTATTTATGTATAGATAGGTAGGGAATATAATTCGAATACAGCGCGCAACCCTTTGAGGCGTACGCCATCATTCACAATATATATGCCATACTTCTGTAGCGGGGCTGCTGTATCTCCGCATGCATCGTAACTATTATGCGCACCAGTCTATCATCCCATCTGTACTGATAGAATCCCAATTCCTGACAAAATAAAAATAAAATGATCATTTAATAAACATCCATTTTATTAAAAATAATATCTCTTTGTAGATTCTTTGAGATTTTTACGTAACATGTTTACGATGTTAAAAACAATGATACAAATTTAAAAAATTATGCACGATTAACGACGACAATCAATTCAAACAAGATGTTCCGTTTTTATGAGATTTATAGCATCCACGGGCGAGGGCAAGTCTATTAATTATTTTGTCTATTTAATTATTATATACTTTTAAATGATAATAATCGAGATTACAGATGCAGATTTTATTGATGTCGGTATTCTTGATAATCAATATAGTCCATTATTTACTAGCCGTGCTATTATAATTAAGTAGTTTATCACATATTTAGTAATATCAAGAGCTATATAATAATAATGATAAAATGAATTTAAAATAAGATTAAAAGAAGTGAATTTTATATTACTAGTGATTTAATTACGACAAGTATCTATCAAAAATGTCAGCAACTCGTAAAAAGTTCTCGGAAAAAGTATCTTTAGACTTCGTTTCCAATACGGTTTACAACATTATTATAGTAATTAAGAAAACACTTTTAAGCATTATGAATTATTTAATTACACGTACGCAATGCTTCTAATAAAATGCATTTATTTTATTAGAGCGCGCAAAAGATAAGAAAATTTTTTGTCGTTTCGTTCTTTTTTTTTTTGTATTTTAAGTGAAAACCTCGACCGTATTACTAAGCCGTATCGGGAATCGGGACAACTGTCTCACATACCAAATTTCGGATCTTTCGAAGCAAACGGCCCCGCGGTCGAACGCGCGCACACAATGGATCTAGTGGCTCGCCCTCGCCCCCCCCCCCAATCGCCGTGTATTAAATATACGCGGCGAAAGGGTTGATCCCGCGTGCCGGGGCTTGGACGCATCTGCGCGCCGCACCGCACGGCTATATATATATATATACGTTCATAAAGACGTCGTCCGAGCGCACCGTGACCGTGGAAAGACACGGCGAGCGTGCGGGACGTGGTGTAATGGGGCGACGGGCCGCGGTCCTCTGTCTTTATATATATATATATATATATATATATATATATATATATATATATATATACAAAATATATCCCGCTGGGCGTCGGATCCGCCCCCGCCTGACCAGCGACGCGCGAGCCTGCTGCGGAGAAACGGCAGCGGCACACACAGGCTATATATATATATATATATATATATATATATATATATATATATATATATACTGACCATATGACATGCTGACCAACATCTCTATCCTACACACATACACACACACATATATACAGTCGCTGCTACTACTGCGACTTCCAGCTTCTGCTTCTGCTTCTGCTTCTGCTGCTGCTGTTGAACGCGGCGAAAGGTGGGCCACGCGCGCGCGCGCGGTCCCGAAAACTCTTTGCTTACACCCCGCCTGCCTCCTCTCTGTATTGATAATTCCGCGCGCCCCGGCACCGTTGTTTATTCGGATATCCCATTATAATGTAACTGTTTAACTTTGACCGGGCCGGCCGGCCCACGGCTCTCTGTATTTTTAACGGATGATTGCCCGAGGAAAGAATGTTTACTCTGGCTTATTTCGGTGCGGCCGCGCCACCTTGCGCTATTATATATACATAACTGTTACAATGCCGGTATATTATGGGTATATATATATATATGTGTGTTTACATAATGAAGGAGCTTAGACTTAAGAGATTAAACTTCGGGTATTATAAGGTAGACGATAATTAAATCATAAGATATATAGGATGAGGACGTGGAAAGGCGTGCGGTGAGCGTGCTCTAGTAAAATAGGATCTATACGATCTGTATAACGCAAGGGCGTGGATCAGAAACTTATAGATGAAAATTTGCCTGTACACTAAAGTATTTTATGCAATATTTCAATAAGTCAAAATAGTGCAAGATTCAAAATATATATATATAGAAACGTGTTAATGCTACCTTCAGAGAAAAAAGATATTAGATCGTTTTTTATCGATTAGATAATAGATGGTTTCAAATTTTGTATTGACAAATATTCTAATTGTTACCACGTTTCTTACACTTGCTTACATACATTATATATACACGTACATACAATTACCATTATATATATATATGAAGGGGAATTGATAAGTTTCTGGCCCGACCAAGAAAAACAACGTTTTTAAGAATTTTTTTTTTATTTCTCAACATAATCACCTCCATGGCTGATACATTTCTCATAGCGGTGTTCTAGTAATGCCATCTCTGTAGACTGATTCGTCAAGCTCCTCAAAATACCCATTTACAGCTTCGATTACTTCTTTATTGTCCACAAATCTCTTATCGCCAAGCCATTTTTTGAGGTTAAGAAACAGATAAGAGTCACTCGTGGCTAGGTCTGGAGAGTAGGGAGGGTGCAGCATCAATTCAAACTTCAAATCGTTAATTTTAGCCATCGCAACGATTGACGTGTGCGCTGGTACGTTATCGTGACGAAACAAGATTTTTTTCTTCGCCAGATGAGGTTGTTTAATCTTCACTTCGTGGCTCAAACGTTGCAATAAGTCTGCGTAGTATTGACCATTGATAGTTTTACCCTTTTTAACCCCTTCAAATAAAAGTATTTGATAACAGCACCTCTGGTAGAAATCTAACAATTTTTAATAGGCTGGAAAGTAGTTACTAGATAGTAAAAATAGAATCAATCATTGTGGTTAGAAACAAGGTAAATCTTAGAATGCAAAATGTGAACGTTGCCAATAACATTAAGAAAAAGGTAGAAACTAGGTTTAAAAACTTGGTAGAACTAGGTAGAAACTAGGTTGTTTTTAACCTTGTTTCTCGTTAGTAAATGAGCAATTTATTTCACAATTAATATTTATCTAATATTATAACATTATGTTGTTGATTTAATACAAGAAAAATCATAAAATACGGAAACTAATAATTTAAAATAATTACAAAGTAATAATAAAGTCTGCTTGTCGTTCGATTTTGTCATCTTAAAAATTATACGTAATAAATTAGTTTTAGAAATATTTTCCTTTTATTATTTAATATTTACATTTAGCATGAAGTAATTAATTTAGAAATTCTATTCATTAATGTCTTAGACCGGCTTCAATTATTGGTTGTTAGCTAGTAATTCTATCCTATTTATTTATAAAATAAATAATATCGTTTGAAATTTTTTATATTTTATAAAATAACATTAATTTTTTAAATTAAAAATCATGCTGAGTTCATAACTATAATTCGTAACTTGAATTTATGGAGAGTGTTCATACGGCATATCTGATGATTTGCCATTTCCGCAAGTAGTAAAACATTATCTTGGTTAGTATATAAGCCCGATTATAACTTAAGTATAACACGATTATAACACATAAGTACAACATATATTGTATATGAATGTGTAAGCTATTGTCAATGCGTTCTATATGTATGTAGATGTATAAGGTATATAGAACCAACGTACTTATCAGTTACTTCAAAATTTTCGAAATGGACTTGATAAACATTTATAATTAATTCATTAAAATAATGATTAAAGTCAATGAATTTATATAAGAAAGCATAATAACCATATCAATTTTTTAGCTAGGTTATATGTTATACCTCGCTTATCCTTGTTTTAAGATAAATTTTCGTCATAACCACATACACACACACACGCGCGCGTGCGCGCGCACACACGATTTCCAGAAGCAAAATATTAATTGCCCATTAACTAAGGAATAACTAGATGAAAATTAATAAAAACAACCTATTTTCTATTTTTAAAAAGAATTTCAGTTACAACAGGTAAAATATACCTAGTTTTAAGGTAACTTTATTCGAAACGTAAAATATATTTACTCCAAACTAAATATTGTAGCTATTAAATACCTAAAAAATAGCTTCAAAAATGTAACTATAAATCGGACGGAATGACCGTAAAAAACGTTAGATGTTTTCCTATTTACTACCGAATCAATATACCTTGTTACTAGGTATCTTCGTTTGAAAATACCTTGTTTATACCTTAAAAATAGAATGCATTTCTGCCAGTGACGATTTTACAGCTTTTCCATTTTTAAGAAAAACACAGAGGCGTCTTGTTCAGCGTACTCTCAAACCTAAACTAACATGGCGATGGGACTAAAACTATAGCTACAAGCTATCTAAGGATGGTACTATAGAACATCAGCTCAAGGTATGCCTAGTCGCGCCATCTCTTGTTCAGGCCGGAAACTTATCAATCCATTCGTGTATTTATATATATATATATATATATATATATATATATATATATATATATATACATACATATATATCCGTAAAAACAAATAAATAAAATAAACAAAAACGTGTAGATAAAGATGTACAACTGTAAATTTTATGATGAAGAATTACGATAGTTTCTTAAGCATTTTCATTTAGAAGAATCAAAATTTGTCACTTCTTCATGTGCATTTATGTCACTTTTTTGTCGCGCAATTTCGTCGAACAATTAAAAAAAAAATAAGTATACATTTAAATTTTAATTTTGTCTCAATATAAGTAATTGATAATAATAAAATATTAAGTTGCTCTCGCTTTTCATTCATATATTATTTGGATTATTTTCAAAACAGATTACCGCTAAGTTCAATTTTATTGCTTTGAAATTTTGCTAGCCGTCGCACTTATCAGCTTTTTACGAAAATCACTAATGATAAAGTGAATATGGACAAAGTAATATGCAAGCATCAATGATTAAACCGTTGAAGTAATAATGCGTTCTCCATTCGAAAATTTATAAATTGTCACCTTCTCCAAGTGTATTTTTGCTACTTTTTTGTCGCGCAATTCCGGAAACGTTAATATTCCACATTATTTTCAATTAATCGTGAATTGTATTATTCTTCCGTCGTAGAATATGGAGTTTCCCTGTTTTATCCTCGACGCTCCGTCGGATGCGTCGTTGTAGTTGGACACATAGCCACCCAAGTACACGAGCGTTGGGTTCTCGTTTTCGAGATAATCGACGATAGCTCGGCCTGCTTGGCTGAAATTCGACGGACAAATAACGCGGAAGAAGTCGTGGAGGATTCACTCGTGATTTTATTCATACTCGTTCAATCGATTAAATTTACCAAGAGAAATTTTCCAACTGTTTTTATTCGTACTCCTTGTACCTTAAGAATTATTGTTGAATTAATGTTAATGCATTTTCGCTATACAGATTATATATTTACCATTGTTCATTGCAAAACAGTGATAAGAACCTACCATTTGACACGTTACAGTGTACCTTGGTTGGAAAAAATTCGTTCGACATTTACCGACGCATCGTGGTATCGAGTTGAAAATCATGAAAAATAATAATATCTGAGTATAAATACAAATTTGTCGTTCATATAAAGAATGGCAGATTCTACTTTCGCTTAATTATACAACGCCGATACCAATATTTTACCGTATAACAGCGAGGTATATATTCACCATTTTATAAACAATTTTTCATTAATTTATCAAATAATCATGCTGCTATCATGACATCTGTATTTTACGCTCTATTAATTTTTGAGCAATTATTCGAAAATAAAATTACTGTAGGATCAATTAATTATAGGATTGTTAGGGTCATCAATTACGAATTGAATATCTAAAGGAATCGTAAGAGTATATACAGATAGAAGTATACTTTATATGTAAAAATTATTTTTAATCTATAATTTTATACTATAATATGTATATAATGTGTAAAAATTACATAATATTTAAGGTTTTCAATGGATTACAGATTTCCAATAATATAATGTAATTAAGATTATACAAAATATCTATACTATTGCCAATATTCTCGTGTGACCTCGAGTTTCGGTCTTTAGAAAGAATTTCTAATTGTAAAGTTGTGGAAGGTCTAGGAAGGGGAGGATTTCAGCTTTGACTGTTTCAACTCATTTTACAACATCATTTCAACTCATTTTTCAACACATTTATTTAAACATTTATAATATTTAACGCTCTTGATCGCATTAAAATATTTTTGTTCTTTATTTACACTTTTATTGTCTATTTTTATTCTGACAATGCCACTACACTATATGTACACACACACACACACACACACACACACACACACACACACACACACACACACACACACACACACGCGCACGCACGCACGCACGCACGCACGCACGCACGCACGCACGCACACGCACACGCACATATTATTTTCAAAGCTATACAGCCCCATCGATCTCTCCTACGTATTTTAATTTTTTTTTTTATTTTAATTTATTTATCCTTGATCCGCAAAAAGCATTGAATCGGCGTAGAAACAAAATACAAAGCAAGAAAATTAGGTGAGAGAGTCGCTTTTACCCGGCTCAGTTTTCAATTCCACGACGGACCGCGGACTTTATACAAACAACGTCCGGGGCGGCCGGCGCGCGCCGAGAACCAGAACCGTCGCATCGGTACGATCCCTGCTATCCCCTCCCACCTTTCACTCCAGAAAAGGGATCCCCGTCGGCGAGTGATCGAAATTTCACCGTAGCCCCGAGAAATCGTCGCGTCGCTTATCCAGGAATCGGCTTCGATTTGCGGTCTACCTTTTGGGGAAATCGTTCGGCACAAGCGTTTCTCCTCCTATTTTTGCCACTATTCATTCTATTGGCGCCACGTATGCAATTCGACCCGCTGGTTAATCCTGCTCCTCCTCTTCTTCCTCTTCTTCATCGTAATCATAATCATGATTATCATTATCATCATGATAATCCTTATGTTTATCTGTCCTTTGTTCGGTCTGATTATATATATATATATATATATATATATATATATATATATATATATATATATATATATAAATGAGATCGACCGAGAATACGGAGGCGTGGGAAAATACTCGTTGCGGACACACACACACACACACACACACACACACACACACAGAGTATTGCTCTTTGTGGATTTGGGGACAATGCTTGGGTCTTATGTATATGGAAAGTTACATATTTTTATGCAGATGTTATTTATCAAATTTTTCATGCAAGTTCTCCGTTAAGTGATCTCTTAGACTAAAGGTTATTGATTGCGAATTGAATGATTTTAAAATAAGGCATATTTCCGACGAAAGAACCATAATATCATTGGAATTTTTTATTCTTTTACTATGCACGAGAAATAATTTTCTAATTATATTATAGGTAATTTAATAAATCAAAAAGATACCTTCGAATTTAAAATATATATAGTCGCGGGAAAAAATTAATGCTTGGAACAATTGTTAATTTCTATATGGATATACATTACAGTGTGTCGATGGAAACTTTAAAAATAATGAATAATACGCACAATTTTTTTATTAATTTAATAAAACGTTCATTACATTATATTTGGCGAAATAATTCATTATAAAATTTATCAAATTCATAAATTATTACATAATTTTTTTATGTTCTATAAATTAAGCAAAACATGATTTTTGAACAGCTTTTTATTGCAAAATATTAATTATTAATCGTCTTTATATTATTTTGATAAGTAATTCTGATTGAGATTATATTTTTATTGCACAATTTTATAATTACAGAAATTTTAATAGAATTAAAAATAATAAGAATCAATAATATTGCCTTTAATTGTATGAAATAATATATTTTATGAATCGATAAAAAAAATCATTATCAAAATCATTGAATCGATAAGAAAGGTAGAGATGCATTTGATTTTTAAGGTATAAACAAGGAATTTTCAAATGAAAATACCTAGTAACAGGGTATCTTTGGTCGGCAGTAAATAGGAAAACATGTAACGTTTTTTCCAGTCATTCCGGCCGATTTATAGTTATCAATGTTTTTTTGGTTATGACTAAAAGTTATCTTAAAAAAAGGTTAAGTGAGGTATAACATATAACCTAGCTAAAAAATTGATATCGTTATTATGCTTTCTTATGTAAATTGATTGAGCTTAATCATTATTTTCATTAATTAATTATAAATGTTTATCAAGTTCATTTTGAAAATTTTAAAGTAACTTATAAGTATGTTGGATCTATATAATTTATACATCTACATGCATATACAACGCATTGACAATAGATTACAGATTTGTATACAATATATGTTATACTTATGTGAAGTCATAATCGGGCTTATATACTCACCAAGATAATGTTTTACCACTTGCGGGAATGGCAAACCATCAGACACGCCGTATGAACACCCCATAAATTGAAGTTACGAATTATAGTTATGAACTCAGCATGATTTTTAATTTAAAAAATTAATTGTATTTTATAAAATTTCAAAAATTTCAAATGATATTATTTATTTTATAAATAAATAGGATAGAATTACTAATTAACAACCAATGATTGAAGCCGGTATAAGACATCAAAGAATAGAATTTTTTAATGAATTGCTTCATGCGAAATTTTAGATATTAAATAATAAAAGGAAAATATTTCCAAAACTAATTTATTACGTATAATTTTTAAGATGACAAAATCGAACGACAAGCAGACTTTATTATTACTTTGTAATTTTTTTAAATTATTAGTTTCCGTATTTTATGATTTTTCTTTTATTAAATCAACAACATAATGTTATAATATTATAAATATTAATAGTGAAATAAATTGCTCATTTACTAACCAGAAACAAGGTTAAAAACAACCTAGTTTCTACCTAGTTTCTACCTAGTTTCTACCAAGTTTTTAAACCTAGTTTCTACCTTTTTCTTAATTTTATTGACAACGTTCGCATTTTGCAGTCTAAGATTTACCTCGTTTCTAGCCACAATGATTGATTCTATTTTTACTACCTACTAGTAATTACTTTCCAATCTATTAAAAATTGTTAGATTTCTACCAGGGGAATGAAACAATAATACTTGTGAAATTAAAAAACAAACTATTTACTTGTTATAATTATAGTTAATACGAATATATTGGTATGTTTCAATTCTAATTGAAATTAGAAAAAAATAGTATACTTATTTAAAGCTTCAAACTATCATTCCTTATGAATATAATAATATTAGTAAATTAGAATTATCGAATCGATTTTATTAATACAATTATTTCCGATGACTTTTTGTAAAATTAACAAATCTAATATTTATTCTAATAATCTTTAATATATATAGATTCTTTTCCAAAATATCTTTATTCCAAAGCGGAGAACTCAAGCGTGCTTCGAGTTTTACCCATTCCCCCGCCTCTCCTTATTCACCATTAAATACGTTTAATTTATGTGATAATTGTGCACAAATTGCCGGATTAGAACGTCAAGATATTGCCATTATAAAATTAACTTTTCGAAGGTTCGACGGTAAAACGAAGCCAAAAAAAGAACAAATTTTTTCGAGGCAAAAAAAACCACCAACGACTTTCCTCAAACGCGCTCCATCTAATAACTCTATCCACCGAATCTTCAGCCTATTCGTATATAATTGCACTATATATACAATTCAAAAAGGAAAAACTGTCTCGCAACTTTTATGGGTCGGCAGAGGGGGGAGGGGAGGAGGGTGGGACAGAGCAGTATATAACAACCAGCGAAACAGCTGGAACAGCTGAATGCCGCACAGCTCCCCCTCCCACCCATCGGCTTCGCGCGCCATAAACCCGACTGGAGCGGAGCCGGTGCGCGGCGGTAGTTGAAAATCGTCGCAACGGGCGCATAAATCCGCGTGCAAAAAGTTACGAGGAAAAAAAAAATAATGAGGAAGAAGTTCCAAAGCCGATCCGACGACGCCGTCCTCCAGTATATTATAATCCGACCTAGAAGCGATCGGGGCGACCGTGTGCGCCTACTTACCCCAGTCGGGCCTCCGGAGTTATATTGCCCCCCCCCCCCACCCACCCAGACTCGTGTATACACCCACCGCGAGAGAGAGAGAGAGAGAGAGAGAGAGAGAGACAGAGAAAAAGGCGTCGGTCGTTAACTCATTTAAAGGAGCGCAGGCGCGGCGCGCGTGCGTCTTCCGAGGGTTCGGTGCGGTGGGGGGGGGGGGAGGGAGGCGAGGAAGATGGCCAACGTCGGGAGTTAAGCGAAGTTAATCCAGCGACATAATCGAGTCCCGGGTCGCGCGGACGTGCCGGGTCGCATGAAACCGAAAGCAAAAAAAAAAAAAAAAAAGGAATCCCTCGCCCCCCCCTCCCTTACCAGTAAATGCCGACCGAGAGCGAGTGAGAGGAGCGAGCGAACCAGAAAAAAAAAATCGAGCAAAAAAAAAGAAGAAAGAAAAGAGGAGGAGGCGCCCCCTCCCCGCCCAATGTTTATTGGCGGTCAAGCGGCCGAGACGCGCGAGGTGCACATTGCCACCGACGGGGGAGGCCGAGCCGACTATACGACTATCCGCTCCTCATCGCTTTATTATGGTTTTCCCATGGCGTCCTCTTTCTTTCTCTCCTTCTTTCTTCCTTTCTCTCTTCTTCTTCTTCCTTTTCTTCTTCTTCCTCTTTTTTTTCTTCACCGGGCCTTCCGCAATAATCGCCCGCGACGAGGGGGCGTTCCCGTGCCCCGATTTCCGGGGTACGGCCGCGGGGGCCGTAAAGTCCGAGGCCTGGTCGGACGTGTATATTGCAGTCCCGCGCGCGCGCCTCGAGAGAGCACCTTGTATACATATCTACGGAGTTTGGCACCTTCTATGCATTTTTTTTTTTTTAAGCTTTGTTTTTATTAACCAGCTTTATGGGCGGGTCTTCGAGCTGGCTATCCTCCATCTGGCCGCCGCCTACAACCCTCCCCGTCCCCCTCCAACCACCGCGCGCGTGAGATGAACCGATGCGTTGGGGGGGGGGGGGCTGCCCTACCCCTCCCCTCACGACCATCGGATAAGAAAGTTAATCCTTTCGAAGCGAGCCGGTTTTACTTACAAAGTTAACTAACTCTTTTTCAACGCGCGCACCCCTGGTTTTTCATAATGCGAGCGGCACGGTCGCCTGTTAGGAAAGTTAAGTAGGGCCTCGCGAGCCGAGGATTTGCGAACATTATAGGGGTGGAAGGGATCGTAATGGGAAGGTAAGTTCTTTTTTCTCACTCGTTTCTCTTTCTCTCTCTTTTTTTTTTGTTTAGAAAATGGTCTCAGAGATATCGGTCTCTGTGTCACGGTTGAATAATGGGTATCGCAGGTTTTTACGATATGAGCTCTTTTTTTTGTATTCCAAGATATTAAGATGGTTTTTTTTTTTTTAAATAATTTTATTGCATAGCATTTTTATCACTACCTTTCGATTATACTGTTTAAACAATTTTTTGGAAATACCATCACACATTATATATTGTATTAGCGACGTTAATATACATAACTCTTATTATTGTCCAAAATGTCGTAAAAAAATATAAAATGTATAATATTTTAAAAAATAATTTAGTCTGCGTGATCGTTAAAAGCTTTTATATGTGGAATTTAAGCGATGAACAAAATTCTTCTTTGTTATTAAAAAAAATATTTATAATAATCTATAGCAAGCATATATAATATTAAACAATTGTATTTAATGAAACAAAAATAAAAAAAATCTTATAATTATTTGTAAATAGTTTAATTATAAAATTACACTTGAGGAATGATAATAAAAAAAAACAATAATAATAATAATGCACAATTAGTTGCAATCTATGATTCAAGATGAAATTCTCTATTTATAATTTATTTATCTGAAGTTCTGCTTACAGGTCCTTTTTTCAATTCTTATTGGCAAAATTTAACAGAGCACTTTTGATAATAGTTTTTCAATTGAATAAATGAAAATTATTAATACAATTAAGATAATAAGATATAAGAATATGTAACCAAGATGATAAGATATATATTGCATTATATTATATATATTATAAAAAGATCATTAATGTTCTAAACTAAATTTTTAAATTCTTTGTAAGATTTTACTTTTACATTTTTTTAATTAGCGAATATTGTCAATCAATGCATACACACACATTCATTTATTTATTCATTGATAAAAATGTATCAATAAATAAAACTGCAACTACTGGTTCGTCGATCGAACGAATTTATTTGTTTATAAATAAAGGGACGTATTTTATTTGTTTGCCAATTTTTGCGCACTTTGTATTATCGAGACTATAAACTAATAGTTTGATTGATAAAGCTGTTTAAAATTTAAATTTCTGTACCTTTTTTTCCTTAAAAAGTGTCAGAGCAATAAAATTTGTTTTTGTATTTCTTTTAAAAAAAAATTTTTGAACAACGAAATTATTATATCGTTAATTATAATTATCTGTAGGAATTATTTACGAATACTTATTTAATCATGAAAATTGTACGAAATTTACGAAATCCGAAAAAATTATCGAAAGATTTATCCATTATAAACGAACGAACGATACAATTTATGCTTTATCGCATGTAAAAAGTGAAACGGCAGTTCTCGAGCCGAAACATACACAATCGTAATTGTCAAAATAAATCCATCTATAAATATCGGTCGGTCTACGTCGCGCATCAAAGAAAATTTTACCGCTATACGTGTATATATACACAAGTGTCTGGCAATAACTTTTGCCATTGTGCATCCGCAGCGGGCGACCGCGGCGTCTCTCGTCGCGCGGAAATGCTTGCGGGAATGGCTGCGGGATCGATGAAAGGCGGGCTTGGCGATGGGCTGGGGGGGGGGGGAGATTTCCGCGCGATCGGCTCGGAAGCAAGGGGGAGGATGAAGGTAAGGGATCGAGTGCGGACTTTACGCGCTCTTGCTCAAATCCTTACCCACCCCCCCCCGCTGCCCATCTCGTCGGTGATACAAAACTGCGGGCTCGCGAACGTATCGGCGATTGTTTTCCGGCGTCCGCGCGCAAGTCGGAAGAGCCGTCGATGCGAACATCCCGCGCGCGCGCGCGCGCGCTGCCAACCTGCATCGAGGTCGAGTTCTTATATACACATATACATATAATACATGTAAGACGGTGGAGACATCCTTCCTGATTTTCCTGCTGCTGCTGCTTCCTGTTAACGGCGGCTCGGGGTTGGGGGCGGGTAGAAAGAAAAAATGTAAAGCGCATATACGTTGCGGACCGACACGCAGGCTCGGCGGAACCGAGGGTTGCGCTCACGGGTGGCCGCACTCGTTTTGTTTACTCCCCCCCCCGAGCCAAAAACATCGCGTATTCGGAGAATGCTGGGGGCGGGGTGGGGGGAGAACCACTCAACTCTTTGCCGAGAGGATTATACACGGTAACCGGACACAACGTGTAGCGCGCTCTTGCGCACTTACGCGTGTGTAACGTGTAACGGGCGCGCCTCTCGTCTTACCCCCCCCCCCGCCGTGTTGTCTCGTCTTTCGTTTTATCCCCCCTGCCCCCATTACAATAGACCCCACGCACGCTCGATTGAGCCTTCTGTATTAAACTTACTCGCGCGCGCGCGCGCGCACCTAATTATTGTCCTTCGTGGCGAAAGCGCGCCCCGTCTTCTTTCTTTTCCGTTATTATATACAATATAGATGTGTGTATGTGTGTGTGTGTGTGTTTGTGTGTGTGTTTGTGTGTGTGTCTGTGTCTGTAACTGTGTGTATAGAGGAAGATCGGTCGAGCGAATCGACGCCGCCCCCTACCTCCGCGGTATTTTCGCGTAGAACGAGAGACGAATGCGGAGTAATATTATTAATGTAGGAGTAATGGTAGTAGTAACAGCGAGTAAGGCCGTTTATTTGTGTCGCGAGGCGGAGTTAGCTTATTCGGCTCAAGCGGCGGATGGTAAAAGCTCGCTGTAAAAGCAACCACTCGCGCTACTGGGCTTCTATGCAAGGTCCCCGCATCATCGAGAGAGAGAGAGAGAGAGAGAGAGAGAGAGAGAGAGAGAGAGAGAGAGAGAGACTAATAACAAGCGCTCCCCGGAGATGTTTACAACCCCTTCTCCGGACATATTATAAAGTATTATAAACCTCTCTCACTCGGTCTCCGTCTCGGTTTGAGCCCCCGTTCTCGCAGCCATCTTTTATTATACCCCTACCTGAACTGGCATGGATCACGATATTTTCGAGATATATATATAGATTTGGGTTATTGGGGTCGTGGGGTGCGAGAGAGGTGACTCGATGAAAAAAAAAAAAAAACAAAAATAAAAATGAAAAAAATCGGGAGTTAAGTACCGGCCGGTGGGGAGGCTCTATAAAATGCGATACGGGCGCGCGCGAAAAACAAACGCGACAACCCTCGGGGGTGCTCCCCGAAAGAGACTTTTCGATCCTTCGCTGACGCGCGCGCCCGTATCCCCGACGGGATCGTTCTCCTCCTCGCCTCGGTGTTTTATGGCGCGGAGGGCGGACGGCGAAAATGAAAAAAAAAAAAGAAAAAAAAAACATTCCAAGTTAAACGTTTATAATGGAGATGCAAAAAAAAACCGCGTCGAATCTTGCACGGATGATTTTGACCTCCGATATTTGAACGATTTCTGGCGCGCAGCTGGTTTGTATTAAGAAAAAAAAAGAAGAAGGAAGAAAAACAAACGCGCGTAGTTATAAGTATTTACGATCATTGGTGTAAAGGAAAGCGTGAGAAGTGTTTTTCAGACGGGATTAAGTTTATGCCGTTATCGTTGGCCGCTCGCGCCTTCTTCTTCTCTTTTTCTCCTTGACGAATCTACGCCTCGACATCGATTACTTTATTTAATGTTCAATTAAAGTTTATGCTTTACAGCGATTGCTTCGCGATTCGCGACGGAAGATTATACAGAAGTTGAAAGGTGATTTCGAGGTTCATTTTTACAATCGACCCTGACTTTTACACTTTTAACACTTTTTTACGAGGCCGATTTTTTGCGATGACTACGTTTGTCTTGTTTTTTTCCCTTCCGAACTTAATTTTTCCAAGGAGCGTTATTTTTTTTTTTTTTTGCAACTGCCGTGAATTTTTATCAATGTGTCTCTATGGGAAATTCAACATTATTAATGCAAGATAAAGAGTCTTTTTCGATATTTTCGGCTAATGTATTTTGGCGTTAAAGTACTTTAGTTAAAGTACTTTGGCGCTAGATTCATATTTAATATCTATATAGATATTTCCACAATTCCATTCAGGACTGTCTTAAAGCATCGACAATGAACGGCTGTATTATGACAATGGGGGGGGGGGGGGCACATTTTTTCAATATTAAATGTATTACATTACTAATCGTAACTTTAGCGCCATTCTTCAGCTTTCGCGAAGCAAAATATAGTTCGGAAATCATTGAAAATTCGAGGAAAGATATATTGCTCATGCCGCTCTATGGATTTTCACGGGGATATAATCATCAAAGAGGACTACAGAAATGACGGTGTGTTTCAAATTTATCTTGATAAATGCGATGAGTTCAGATATTATTTTGAAGAAAAAATTGTAGATCCCGTCAAAATGCATCTTTTTTTTTGTTCTCTATATTAGTTTCTGTACAAGTAAGATATTTCGAGGAATGCTGCTTTACTATCAGTGAAACCTCGAGTGATACCATTTATTTGCTGTTTTTTTTAAGTTTTTCACAGTTCACAGTTAGAACTTCGAAAAACATAAGTATATATATATATATATATATATATATATATATATATATATATATATATATAAATTTTTAGCAAAAGCGGACTAGATGACTAATCGGAGGAATATTCAAAGGCAGAACTGATTATGGGAAGCGAGAAAATCTATTTTGTTTTTAAAATATACGAGTTAACGTTTTAAACATTGCTAGAAGAAAGTTTCCTTTTTTTTAATTGAAGCTCGAAATTTCAATTTTTTCTTTGGTGACAGATTATTATGTGTCGGAATCAATCTATCCACAGAAAACGTGATCTTCAATTTGAAGCTCATATTTTTAATTGAAGAGTGGCGGAATGGGAGAAGAATGGACGAGAATGGAAGGATTGATGAATTTAAATTTAGCGTTGCAAGCGATGTCGCATAATTTTTTCCTCAAACTTGACAATAATGTAGCATTGACGCTTCAATATTTCTCTTGAATGAGATAAACGCAAAAAAAACAGCTGATTATGATTTTTCATCAAAATCCTATTAAATTAATTAAATTTATTAAATTAAATTAAATAAATTAAATTACGTCTAATTAAACGCATAATTAAATATATTAAATTACGCCGTTGTCTCTTATAGTGTAATTACAAACTGATGATTGCGTACTCATTATGCCTTCTTCTGTCAAAATAATATAGTGAATTTAATAACTGTTTTATCACTTATCAAAGATATAAGGATTTACTCATGGCAGAGGAAAATATTATGTGTCAAGTACATAATTCATTCTAACCATATGCAACTTATAAATATATATATATATATATATATATATATATATATATATATATATATATAGATAGCACCCCCAAAAACTTAACACCATACATCTTGGACGCCCCGAACAGTACACAAAAGGCAGAAAAAAGCCCCACCGCACCCCTCGTAGCTCGAAATATCAATTAAAATCGAGGAAGAGGCGAGCCGATCGGCTGATGATCGAGCGATCTTGCAACTCCCCCGAGGGAGATCCGTCGCCGCGCATCCGTCAAAATATAGGAACTCGCGGCGAGCTTGTGACAATGAGGCAGAGAGAGAGAGAGAGAGAGAGAGAGAGAGAGAGAGAGAGAGAGAGAGATGTATACGCGGTCGCGTGAGAGATATATATTACGTCTAAGTGTATATATATATATTTAGGGGCCCGCCACGATTGCTACTTTATACTATTCTGCTTGCGGAATCATGGCGGGACGAGGGGATGGGTTGGAGGGAGGGGACTGGACATACACCCGCTGTGGGCGCCAATTATTCGAAAAGGCCCGATGTTACGGTGAAATGCGTATACGGTGTATTTTACGTATACGAATAAACAGCGGCCCCCGGTGGCCGCGCCACCGTAGCAGATGACAAATGGATATTTGATTGCTCGATCGCGCTCGGTGGGTGCTGCATGCCTCTCTCTCTCTCTCTCTCTCTCTCTCTCTCTATACATATATATATATATATATATATATATATATATATATATATCCACGCTTTCACGCCCTTTTCGAACCTCCGGTCCCCGCCTGTCTGTATGCCGTCCAGATTCAACGTGTTATATTTGTATATGTGGCCCGAGCGTCGGCGGACGGATCTCTTTCTGTCCTCCGGGTCGTCGGCGCGCGCGCGAGACGTCTCCGCGTCAATGGGACGCGATCGTTTTGTCGACGACGGGTACGAGGGACAATTTGCGGCGCTGGGCGCGAGGCATTTTGTGGGTGGCGCCCCTCGAGCCTTTCAAACGTCGCATGCGGCTGATGACTTCGGTTCAGTTATGATAGATGGCGATGGTCCACGCTTATATGGCGTCCTTTGGCCGATTTGTCCTGATGGGGGGTCCGATCGGTCCAATCCGCGTATTTTCCCATCAATATTTCTTCGGGTTGTTTTTCCAGATTCCAGCGTCGAATTCTTTCCAGAGAGTGAACCGTACTGAGTTATTAAGGTATTTATTATAGCGAGAGTCATTACAACTATTCATGTTTAGTCGATTAAAACAAATAATAATAATAACAATAACAACAAGAACAGCAATAATAATAATAATAATAATAATAATAATAATAATAATAATAATAATAATAATAGCAACATTAAGTAAAAATAAAATTTATAAAATCTCGGACTCGGCAAAAGAGTATTGGTTGTTATTTAAAAAATGGCAAAATATTATTAAAAAAAACTCAGAAGACCATGAAAAAGTTAATGGAAATTTTCATGAAATGACAAAAGTCTAAAAAATTACATTAAAAATTATAAATCAAAATGAAAAGTGTTCGAGCAAGTTGATTATAAATTAATACGTATATTAGTTTTTAAGCTACACTCATTTGTCCGCCGATTCACGCGCGGCAAAGCTCTCGCCGATTTGTCTTTGAATCAGGACTCACGACTTAACGTAACGCTGGTGCCAATAAAAAAAAGAAATTCGTTCGAAAGCGCTGGACTTACCGCGCGATTTGGATCCTTTTATTTATTGGGTCGGTACTGAGAACCGAGAAACGACCAATCGTCAAAATTTGATAAAATCGGGGGAAACGATGTTTTTCTGTGTGTGTGTGTGTTTTTTTTTTTTTTTTTAATTAAATATAGTGTAGCCAAAGCCAAGATTTTTACTACTTCTAATTAAAACATTTTATGGACATTAGCAAGATTCTCTGCACCTCCAGGTCTTTCTTGTGAATCTTTCTTATCCGGTCTTGCATGGTCAGATACGGTCTTGAAATCCTATAGGAAACCGGTTAAAAATTCAAGATTCTCTTGTTCATTGGAGAATATCTCACAGCTGCCTTAAATATACGGACAATTTTGTATAATATCAATATCTTTGTACTTCACCTGACACTTGCCAGCAATGTGCGCAGAAAACTGATAAATAAAATCCACGATTAACTAAAAATTTTCATTAGTCAACGCCTCGTCAATCACTCGTTAAATCAACCAGTAAGCCGCGCAAGGTCGCCCAAATAAATCAGTCCAGCCGCCTCGGTATGTCGTTACGAAACAATCCACGATGCACGTCGTAATAATAAAATGATAACAGCGCCTGCATAACGACCGAGGAAATTTTCAGCGGTAGTTTTAATTGCTCTGGAAATCGTCGACTTGGACGGCGAGAATTCACGGAAGTTAATTTCGTTAAAGAGCCCATGAGTCAAAGTTAATCAAAAAAAAAAAAAGAGGAGCTTTTAATTATACACGCGTGCCTATCGAAATGAGAAAGTTAATTTCGGTGTATTCGCATCAGGACGCGCGGCACATTCGAATCCAGCTTTGTATTAAAGTTTCGCGTTCAGATACGTGGATGATTTTTTGAAAAAAGATTCTGATTTGATTCGATAGCAGTGAGTTCAAATACGATCAAAATGAATGTATAATCTTGATGAAATTTCATTTCTCAATGTTTACAGGACAATTCGGAAAGTCGAGGATCTTCTGGAACTAGCAAGATTTCATTGGAACTGTAAAATTAAAAATCTACCTGTAATGCCGACTGATACTAAATTTTTCTAGGTTATTATCGACCTTAGATACATTTGCGTAACTGTTATAAAAATGTCGCATACGTAAATTTCTATGCAATCAATTATATAGTTAAAATTAAAGAATAATAATTTAAAAGAAATATTAGGTAATAAGCGAAATATTGCGTTGGTGAAGAATAATTTTCACCCCTTTATGAAAATTATCACGTAAAATAAATGAAATTTTCGAAAAGTTTCCTACACGGGTGCGAATTTTATACATTGGACAGCGATTTCCGTTTTATTAGTATATGGATTTAACAATAATTGTTTGGTTTTTTTTTTTGTACATATATGATAAAAATAATTAAATATTTTAGTTTTCACTACAGACTATCGTTATTAAATTTTTTCAAATGTTTTTTTTAATGAAATTTCGCAAATATTTCATAATTAAGATGATCAATAGTACAAATCCAATAAAATCAATAAATATTTTTATAGGTCTTAGTCTTTATGCAAGAAACTCCAGATTTTACTGAGAAAACCTGATATTTTTAATGGGGACAATTTCCATTTAAAATTTTAAGCAACATTATGTCGGTTCATATTTTCAGTTGGAATATACTCTATTAAAAACGTGAGCTGGAATTGTTTTTTTTTTTTTCATAATAAATTAGAGCTGCGATTGTATTATTTTGTCATTTGCATTGAACGGGATGTCACAATTATAGATGCCAAAATAATTTTAAATTTCATG
This sequence comes from Sycobia sp. Sy_11, assembly GCA_018907035.1. Taxonomy (NCBI): domain Eukaryota; kingdom Metazoa; phylum Arthropoda; class Insecta; order Hymenoptera; family Epichrysomallidae; genus Sycobia; species Sycobia sp. Sy_11. The sequence goes on from JACCIC010000011.1 coordinate 1,684,649, forward strand.
GAAGTGAATAATATTTGATAAAACTGGATTCTGTGAATTGCTCGCGACAATGGAAAACTCTATAACACCGGGCATTGAGAAAAACGACGATATGCTGCCCCGAGTATTGGTTATATGGCGTTTCATCAATCAGTCTGGAAATGCAAAACTTTATATCTATACTCTTGTATCTATATATAGAAGCTAAGAATTTTAAATCGGTATTTTTCCACTTCTAATTGTGACTCAATGAGTGAAATAGAAATCGTAACTTTTGTCGGCTTTTCACCGTTCCTCCTTTAATCTATACGATAGCGCCTCTCGCGCACACAATAATCTAAATGCATTATTATAAAGTCTCTCATTATCCCCGTTGCGTACTCCTTAACTACCTGGAACTTATCTAGCGCTCTCTCTCTCTCTCTCTCTCTCTCTCTCTCTCTCTCTCTCTCTCTCTCGTCACTATATATATCCACATATTAACGAAATTCCTAATCTAAACAGCCGTCAAGTAACGCAGTATATGTATGTATTGATATTACGCATGCTGACAGTGTCAACTTTCGGGCCACCGGGCAAGCTTATATATATATATATATATATATATATATATATATATATAGATGTACGCATTCTGGTCTACCAATACTTATGGATCTGTATACCGCAGCTGTTGGAGTCGGTCGTTATAATGCGATTCCGACGTCCAGAGCACCGCGGCATCTATTTCTCGGTCGCGCCCGCACGCAGCTTTTCTTATATTCGACACCCCCAACCCCCTCCCCCTCGGGGGTAGAGGGGGGGTTTGAGCCGACCTCGTTCCCCGGCTGATGCGCCAGCGCCGCGGCGGCTAATGGTTACCGCGTCTCGTCGACTTTTTAATGCCCGCCTCGGTGGCGAAGTTTTACCCGGGCGGCCGACTTCCGTTTCGGCATGCCGGTCGCGTTTAATTGACTGTCTTTTTGGCCCGAGGAGGGTGGGCGAGAGGGGTTGAAAAAAACGGAAACGTCTTTTTTAAACAGAATAGCATCCAACTCTTTTTTGATTTATTAATTTTCCAAACTCTCTCTCTCATCTCTCCCTCTCTTTCTTGCTCTTTCTCCATTTCACACGACCTTGGACCACGACGTGACCGTATTTTTTTTACTTTTTTGTGTTTTTTTTTTTTTAATTCATAAAAATCCACTCTCGTGCTTCCGCCGTCAACGCGGGAGAGAGAGAGAGAGAGAGAGAGAGAGAGAGAGCACGGAAGGCGGAAGAGACGTCGCGCGTCGAAAGGAAGAGGAGAAAAAGGAGCCATAAGTTTCGACTCGTCTTGGATTTCCATTAAATACTTCTACATTTCTCTTTATTTCTTTAATTAAGGCTTTTTAATGGTATCTTATAAAAACGTTTTTCTAGATTAATATTGTACGCTTAAATTGTACTATATTAAAGAGGACAGCTAAATTGCGGCTTAACACAACCATATGGGTAGATTACCATTACCAAATTTAACAACTTATTTCAATTTCTTGATGAGAAATACGATCATAAAAAATAAGAGAAAAGATGTTCACTGTAAAATTCACGATTTAACTCCGTAATTAATCGGTGAAAGTTATAAAGTGGGAATACATATTGTATTTGTGATAGAATTTTTTTCTTTTGTGATAAAGTGATATTTTTCACGGCGAGGGAAAGTGAAGAAATCATAGTGCGTTTGTTGTTCATCGTTTTGAGTAGTGCAGAGCAAAAACTAAAAGATGTTGCTATAGTTACCTCGTATGTATTTGACGTATCGTCAAAAATATTGCTTATTCAAAGAAGTATATATATATATATATATATATATATATATATATATAATATATATATATATGTCTCAACGAGATTCGCAACAATTGCTATGGGAAGTGTTTTTGTTTTTTAATTGTCAATCATTACGTTAAACAATGTGATAACAATAATTTTAATATCGCTCTCGTGAATTTCGACTCGAAAACATCAATACTTTTAGTATCGTAAACACGATCAACGTGTATACAATCATTGATAAACTATATCATAACTTATAATAACTATAACTTATAATCATTGATAAACTATACTTCAAGTTTCATCATTATATGGTACATACATACGAGTCATTTGCAATTAAAGCCAGCATTTAGTATTAGTTCCTCTGGAATTATAATTAGTTTTTCTCGTAGCTCGTCTTTCAAAAAGGTTCGGAAGTACAGCCCTATAAGTCCAAAGGTGTTATATATGGATCCAAAAATTTATAGTATACATACATACATATATATAAATAGGTATAAACCTCTTGCAACTGCTTAGCCTTCGTATATCAGCAGGCGTGCTGGGCAGTTGCATAACCTTTCTTGTCAGGACCTGAGCGTGCCCCCCGAGGGGCCAATCAAGATTGCCATTATTAGGGTATACGGCCTCCATTGTCTATTTATACAAAACCTACGGAGGCGCAGGTATACACATACATAATAAGGATATCACGCGGCAGGTATACGTAATAAGATCCACTTAAAAATAAGAACAATCCCGGGGCCCCGATCACGCTCCCATTAACGGGGCGTTGTTTGGATAATAATGATGTCAAATAAAATTTTCGACCGTGGAATGCCGGGTAGGCGAAGTGGGAGGACGGGGGCGAGAGGCCTTACGTTTGGGTAATTGGTCCGTGAACGAGGGCCTTTTTGGTTTTGCCATTTTTCGGGGACAATTGGCACTGTTTACGCCCACCTTTTTTAATCCATCGCCCATTCTTCGCCGTAACGTCGCCTAAGCCCTCCCCCTCCCCCCCCCGAGACGAAAAAAAAGACGCGTACGCGCAATAAAGGACTTTTATTCGGCCAGGTGTACGGTATTTCATAATTTATGACGAGCTGTTTTTGTCGGGATCCAGTTTTACGTGTCGATTTTTCGAATTGAACGAGGATTATGAGGTCTCTATTTTACTATATATATATGTAGAGAGAGAGAGAGAGAGAGAGAGAGAGAGAGAGAGAGAGAGAGAGAGAGAGAGAGAGAGAGAGATGCATCTCAGCGTATTCGTTTTATTTTTGTTGCTAAATTGATAGTTAATGTAGATTGTTCCTTTTGTGTTTTTTTTTTTAGTATATTTAATGCTCTAAGGTGAATATATCAATGTGTAGAACTGTATGTATCATTAAATATTTTCTATTCGTGTTACATTAGATTTTTGAAAGTGAAAACGAAGCTTAACATCATTTGGCTTCATGCTTGTCGGGAATATTGTTATTTTCAATTATTATTAAATTTTAGAATCCTCTTATAATTTGGTTATTAATTTCAACATAGTCAATAGATCGAAAGTTATATTGAATGGCGTCGTTGAATTTCCATATAATCTTAATCGCTACACGATCGACTAATTGTTTATGATCAAGTGAAAGTATTGTTTTGTTACTTACTTTTCAATTATTATTTAGCTATTATATAGACTGAAGGTGTTACATAGAACATACGTATTTTTACAACTTTATGGTTCAATAATTTGTTGTATTTATTATATACTTTCTTATAAAAATTCAATTTTCGTCATATATACTGAAACACGAATATTCCCGAATATTCTAGTATAGATACATTTTGAACACAGTCAGGTTCAGGTTCATACAAAGTATTTCATATTGCTTTAAATTATTTATTATTCCAATTGAAATATGATTTTGTAAGTGAATTTTTTAAAGTAATTTTTTTAGTAATTAGTAAAAAAGTAAATACTTGTTTTGATTATTAATTCTTTTTCAATAAATGTATAAATTCAAAAAAAAAACTAAAAAATTTCTTTTATTTAAAAAAAAACGTTTTATCATAAAAAATATAATGTATAAAAAACAAAGAAACAAATAGATAGCTTAACACGGTAAAATTTTAAGTAACCATTAAAAAAAGCATCAAGGAGACGTCGACTGAAGGTAAAATTTTCATTATCAGATCAATTATATCACGATCAATGTTATCGTACGCATCTGTCCATCGAAAGTAATTACAATCGTTAAATGCATAATTTCTATAATCGAGTCCGCGCCCACCGAGATTTTACCTCGACTTTTCGTTCGTCGAAAAAAAAAAAAACAATTTGCATTTTCACGCCCATCCTAGCTACGTCCTTTGTCGCAGCGAGCGTAGACCAGCGCACTTTCGCGTCAGTTCTGACATTTCCGAAATATTAGGGTTACATTTACGCCCTTGTGCACGGGAAGGAGGCCCGGTACGTCGCATTTCTCGATGTATTTTAATCTGTTTAATAATCCAATTATCGGCCCCCATTATATAATATAATACCTGATAATGGCCCGGCGATCGAGCCCGTGCGGCTCAAGTTATTGCGTCGACTTTCACTCGTCGTTACCCCCCCCCCCTCCCCGCACTCCCGTAGCCCCTCGGGGCCGGCTTATTTTTGCCACCGAGCACTTGTGCCGTTCCCGTTGCGCATTACCGACCTGCATTACCGGGCGATCCCGGGCAACGACGCCCATCCCTCGGTACTTTAATTGTTCCATCGGCCTGCGCGCTTCCGCGTATCCCGGGGCTCGCCGACACGACGGCGGCAATGAGTGGTCACGCTTCGGATATCCGGTCGGGCGGGCGCGCACGCGGTCCAGGTGCTTGACAAACGATCGATTATGCGCCTCCTTAAATCCGCAATTGTCCGACGGGTACGGGGAGGCGTGGCGCGCCCTTGGTGGCGGAGGTGCCTGGGCCCCGGTGAATGCAATAAAGTTACGCGGAAATCTCGGGCCTCCCCGAGCCGCATCTATGTACGTTTATGTATGTATGCGCGGGCATGCCAACTCCCATCGCTCCGATGAATATGCGTACAACAATGGCGACCTTTACCCTCGGCTAAGGTTATAATTCGGCCGGTAATTACATGTACAATACGAGCCTCCTCTCCGCTTTAAGACAATTCGCGCCGTTTGCGTACTCTCTCTCTCTCTCTCTCTCTCTCTCTCTCTCTCTCTCTCTCTCTCTCTCTCTCTCTCTCTCTCTCACTCTCTCACTCACTCACTCTCACTTATTCTGTAAAGTCTGGATATACCACCGCGGCGAGGGTCCATCGCACGAGACTTCATCCTGTGGATGATTTTATCGAGATTCCATCGTAGTTCATTAGCTGAGAAGCTCTGTGACGTAGGTGAAATATTCCTTTACAGATAAAGAGAGAGAGAGAGAGAGAGAAGAGAGAGAGAGAGAGAGAGAGAGAGAGATAGCTACGGTATATCTCGTCAGTGGTCAGGTGCATCGGAATATTTTCGGTAACACGAAGTATTTTCCGCAAGTATATTGTTCTTGATAGGATTTTTATACAAGTGCTGTAAGATTAATCTCGTTCCTGGCTACATTATATTGTTTCAAATGTGTAAGGCATCAAAAACTTAAACGTTACTTGAATACTCAAGGTCGTTGTACAAATCACATATATCATATACTATTAGATTTGCTTTTATACTCTCTTAAACTATCAAATTCGCAATTGTAAGAGCCCAAAATACCCTATAATTAATCGAGTTTTACATCAAGAAATTTTTTATGGTAAATAATTACAATACTATTCAGTAATTGTAGGACAGATGTAAAAATTCAAATATTGCTATACTTTCTGGAAAAATTTATAAGCACAAGTGGAAAAATTACAATTAATCTAATTACATTTATTAGAAACCATATTGTAAATGTTTTAGATTTTCAGACTATAATCAACCTTATTTACTTGCATTGTGATTAATAAATAAATTAGACTTTATTTGTTAAATTACATTTGTTATTTTAATATGTTAAAGTCTTGCTACTTGTGTTGTAAAAGTAAAGACCACTGCTTTCTCCGATTTTCTCAATTTCAATCTTCATAAAAATAAAAACACTGAATTATAAGGGCAAAGCCAAAATATTTCTAATTCATTTAGCGAATCAAAGTATCCTGTTTATTAGATTAATAGAATCTTTGCTACACACTTGGTGAAACGTAATAAAATATAAATTAATATAGTGTAAGGAACACTAATAAATACACTTGGGTATGTTTACAATGTTATTTATTTTGAAAAACTGAGAGCTGTTTCGACTATAACGCCATCTTCAAAGTTACAAACGTGACAGCTGTCAGTTTTTTAAAATAAAGAAAATTACGAACATATCTAAGTGTATTTATTAGTGTTCTTTACACTATATTAATTTATATCCTGTTTATCAATCGACAAACGCAAGCTAGATTAAAAGATTGTACATATACCAGATTAATATAATAAAATAAGTTTCACAGCTTTCAGTTTCATTAGATGACCTAATTTATTATTATATTTATTGCTTTTTTTGCTAAATGTTTGTGTACAGTTTTATGAAATGTTTGTACAACTTTCCAAATTATAAACCAATGTTTTTCTGTCATGACCAAAAGAAAAAATATATTGACGGACGATAGTTTTTCGAAACCAATACAGTATCTTTTAAACATTAGCAATAAGACCAATAACATCAGAAACAACGATAAAAGCAGCGGCGATAATAACACTAACAACAGCAGCAGTAGCGCCATCAATAATAAGAACAAAAGAAGGCAAGTAATAGCGAAAAACGTAGCAAAAACAACAACAACGACCAAAAACGTCCACGCGTTCATTGGACTCTCTTACGTTGTTAATACGAAAACACCGCTGTACGTACGTAATTGTTCCCCTTTGGGAGGGCAGGATGGCATGGGGAATTACGACGATTACGACACGCGCGTTCACGTTCGATCTATTCCAGTTACATGCCGAGGCACAATGGTGTTACGCCCGATCCAGCCGGCGCGCCGTTATCTCTCGAAATTAGTCCCGCTTTAACGGGAGGAAAATTACCACAGGAATTCACGGTCGTGTAAATAATAGATACAAATATGTGTGTACATATATATATATATACATATATATACATATATATATATATATATATATATATATATATATATATATATATATACATACATATATGTATTAAATACGCGCCGATAGTGCGTACTTCGGCCTATTATGTCCACGGCTGGATATTATGCGTCTATAAGAAATGATAGGGGGCCCGGATTACTACGTTACGGTATGGAAATCCTGCAGGCCTTGAATTACAGTTTTCGTGGCAAAGGCGTCGGGAGGCGGGATGATTTTGTCAGAATTGCAAGCATAATGGAGAATTTCCGAGGAGGAAGAAAGACAGAATGACGGTCAGTTATGCCCGTTGCCTCGCTTAGGCGGAATTCGAGCGTGCGTAGACGCAGTCCTTGCCGTTACCTGTCTGGTAAGAACACCAGCTATACGGTTGCAAGTCTATAAATTATGCAGATATTTTCGCCAGAATAATTCTTTCATTTTTACGTTAATTCTATAAATAACATATTAATTTCGTTAAATTAAGAGTAAAGTTTATTAAAAGCACAATCTACAATAGATCTATTAATGATGATCTCATACTTAAGTACAATACAGTTAAAACAGCGATCATTATAGTCTTGAGTTTACCATTGAAATAATGTGTAATTCTTCATTCCCAGCCCCATATAAATATCGAAAATCCCCTATTTTGCAATAATGATAATCACATTGTCAAAATATTTTTAATTTCATATACTCTGTAATGGTGATTTTAATTGCACCCAATAACACAATGTAATGGATTAAAAGTTTTAAATGACGATCTTACACTTATCTACAATACAGTTGAAATGGAGATCATTACAGCCTTGATGCTACCAGTGAAATCATGTGTAATTCTTCATTCACCGTCCCATAAGTCCGATACAAATATAGAAAATCCTCGATTTTGGAAAAATCGTCATCACATTGTCCAAATATTTTTGATTCCATGTACCCTGAAAAGGTGATTTTCATTGCACCCAATAACTCCATGTAACGGATTCAAAATTTCAAATTATTGCTACCGTATATACATACGGGCGGAAAATACGCCTATTCTCACAACATCTGCCGAATTATTTACGAGGCCGCGAAAAAATAATGCCGCGCATTTTTATATATACTTTTACACAGTTAAGTGAAGAAAGTATATATATATATAATGAAGTTTACAGTGCTAAATAAAGTCCGGCGCAGCTATTGGAAAATTACTTAATGGCCTTACAGTGTAATTTTAAAATCCGCCCACAGTCTCTATTCCGTGCAGCCGAGAAAAAGAAAAATGAGCGGTCGGTATATAATAATTGTACGGCGCGCGCTTTCCCCGGCGTTTCGTTTAAAACATTGTTTTATAATTTACATTCCAAATTGGTATAAAAGCCAAGCGTATCCTGCGGCCGGTTTGAATACAGCAATAAATATTTCTTATAAAGCAGCCATGAAACTTTTTATTCCGACATTCAATTTTTAGCAATTAAAAATTTCAACACTTTAAAGCCGTTCCTTTAATTTAAATGGACAATATCTTAGGCAAATATAATGCTTGAATTGCTGTCATTTTACACTTTTATATGATAATAATAAAATATTCTAATTAAAAACAAAAACTGTACAATAAAATTAAGAAAATAAAATGCATTAATAATTCTTGATTTAATCGTTGCATTTAAATGAATGTGAAATGTTACGCATAGAATAAAAGTAAAATAAAAATGTATATATCACGTGTACGAATCAAGCAATATTATAATTTCTCTTTATATAAATTTTGGCCATAACCATCCCGTCAGTTTGATATATCCTACATTGCTTTTGGAATAAGGAAAAAAATCATGCTGCTAAACTTTGTCAAATTTTGTTAAGCCTTGTGAAACATTACTAAACGTGCGTTGAATTCGTATGCTTCTATAATGCAGTCGAGTAAACTTTTTCAAGGCTTATTGTTAAAGACTCGTTCGAATGTCAAATCGATGTCAATAGTTATAGTTAGGCGAATTGAGGAAATAATTAGTTTGAATAATAATTGGCAAAATTTGGTAGTTTGACGAAATGAAGTAATGGATGAAAATTTAATGTACTTTAAAGTAATGGACGATATAGTCCGTCAAAAGCCGATTCTTATAATAATTACAGATAGACAATTTAGTCTTCAATTTCGTTCACTTGTGCTAAGTATATTGATACACTTGGACATAGCTTGATAGCAATTCATGTTTAACAGAGAACAAAATGGACAAAAACGGTACATTGGTATTTACTTCATTGACGTAAGGTTTCATTCCATACAGAACAGATGGATAGGAAATCTGTTAAAAAAAAAAAACGATGCTTTTGGTTATATTAAACTGACACGATGGCTTGGTATAGTATTGGCAGATTTTCTTAAATTTTGCTAAACATTACCGGGTTTTCCTGTAAATAATCCAATTTGGCACGATCATCAGTGCTTGGCCGAGTTCTCCAATATATCTCCATGTAAATTCATTATTACCGTGCCGTTGAAATAAAAATTGGTCGATTTCAAATCTTCACTCCGATGAAATTCTTCATTGATCCGTTATTATTCATCGGGCGCTTCATCTTGACATATATTGGACGGCATTAGGATCGGCAATTTCTTCCAAAAAGAAAGAAAGCCGTTATATCGTAGCACTCCGACAGGATGGCCACGGTAGATTTTTAAGTTTTAAATCCTTTGTTCAAATCTCTTCGATCCTCGATTTAATACGAATCCGGGTGGATAGAGGACAAAAAAAAAAGCGAACCTCCGACATCGGCACTCAACTTTTCTGACACAATGGACGGATTCGTAAAGGCCCGGCGAACGAACATGTCGCCGGCGTAGAAGAGGAGCGCGCGAAAAAGTTCAAGGCTGCGCCCTTGGCAGCGGAGCAGGGCGCGCTGCCCGCAGTGATCCAAGCCTTTACACACCCCTCTCACCGACGAACGTGGCGCTGGGGGGTGAGGCGGGGGCGTGCGCCAGATTTCCCACAAAGGGAAAAATCGTATATAGATGCCACACACAATCACAGAAACACACACGTATACACAGAACTCGCGCGTGTCCCACTAATTTACACATCGGTCGGCTCTGGACCGAAAGCCCTCGGACACGGCAATAGAGGGAGAGAGAGAGAGAGAGAGAGAGAGAGAGAGAGAGAGAGAGAGAGAGAGCTTGGAAAAAGAATGAAAGTGAAATCGCGCAGAAAGCCGTGAAGGATGATGCGAGAGGCGAGCGCTCTGGGCATTCGGACAAAGGATCGCGCGATGTCGGAGCAAACTGCTTATACGCGCATAGATCTTACTCTAGATCGGTGGCCGGTCGTTCATCCTGCAATCGAGTGAGGGGGAAGAAACATGTGGAGAAGGGGGATAGTGGTCGTGAAGACAGATGCCATGCCCACAAGAGTCCCATGCATATGCATAGATAAATATAAACGTCATCCCGTTTTTCCATAGGGTGCGAGGCCGGCACGGTCGGTGGCCTGGTTGGTCGTTCGGTCGGTCGGTCGGTCGGTCGATTGGTCAAAATAACGGGTTGAACTGCGATGGAGATGTGGGTTATGTGGCCACAAGGCTTTGATATAAATATAGCTGCCAATTTCGTATATCGTCCGCATGGGGAAGGGCGCCGAAGATAGGGTTGGGGAGGGGGGGAGAGAAACCATTTCGCTATCTTTCTCCCGATTCGTCGGGATTGACGTGCCCCCTGCCTATGGAGAATTTTCTCCTATAATTCGCGTGAATCCTGGATTTGCTATTGGTAATTGTTCTGAGTGGATGAAAAAAAGTACACCATCTTCCCTGGTAGAAATATTTTTAAAATTAAAGTAGTTACGCGGTAGTAAAAATAGAATCAATCATTGTGGCTAGAAACAAGGTAAATCTTAGAATGCAAAATGTGAACGTTGTCAATAAAATTAAGAAAAAGGTAGAAACTAGGTTTAAAAAGTAGTTAAAAACAAGGTAGAAACTAGGTAGAAACTAGGTTGTTTTTAACCTTGTTTCTGGTTAGTAAATGAGCAATTTATTTCACTATTAATATTTATAATATTATAACATTATGTTGTTGATTTAATAAAAGAAAAATCATAAGATATGGAAACTAATAATTTTAAAAACTTACAAAGTAAAAATAAAGTCTACTTGTCGTTCGATTTTGTCATCTTAAAAATTATACATAATATATTAGTTTTGGAACTATTTTCCTTTTATTATTTAATATCTAAAATTTCGCATGAAGCAAATAATTAAAAAATTCTATCTCTGATGCCTTAGACCGGCTTCAATTATTGCTTGTTAATTAGTCATTTTATTCTACTTATTAACATAATAAATAATATCATTTGATATTTTTGAAATTTTATAAAATAAAATTAATTTTTTAAATTAAAAATCATGCTGAGCTCATAACTATAATTCGTAACTTGAATTTATGGAGAGTGTTCATACGGCATGTCTGATGATTTGCCATTCCCGCAAGTAGTAAAACATTATCTTGGTGAGTATATAAGCCCGATTATAACTTAAGTATAACACGATTATAACACATAAGTACAACATATATTGTATATGAATGTGTAAGCTATTGTCAATGCGTTGTATATGTATGTAGATGTATAAGGTATATATAACCAACGTACTTATAAGTTACTTTTAAATTTTCGAAATGAACTTGATAAACATTTATAATTAATTCATTAAAATAATGATAAAAGTCAAAGAATTTATGTAAGACAGCATAATAACGATATCAATTTTTTAGCTAGGTTATATGTTATACCTCGCTTAACCTTGTTCTAAGATGAAAAGGAATAAAAACAACCTATTTTCTATTTATAAAAATAATTTCAGTTTCAATAGGTCAAACATACCTAGTTTCAAGGTAACTTTATTGCAAACGTAAAATATATTTACTCCAAACTAATTATTATAGCTATTAAATACCTAAAAAATAGCTTCAAAAATGTAACTATAGATCGGCCGGAATGGCCGTAAAAACGTTACACGTTTTCCTATTTACTACCGAACAAATATACTTTGTTACCAGGTATCTTCATTTGAAAATACCTTGTTTATACCTTAAAAATAGAATGCATTTCTACCAGGGATAGCTTCTTTTTTGGGTAACCGAGTATACGTATCCTGTAGAATCTTACGTAGACTTGATTTTTAGGCTGGATGATTCATCCTTTCGATAAATAGATTTAGATTATTCTTAATTATTGTTGTTTTTTTTTCGTGAAAAGTTTATGTATAATTATAGTACTTCGTTAAGCAATACCGTTAACTCTTGCGATAATGCATTAAAAATAGTACAACAGGTAATACTGTTCAAAAAGAATAATTAGGTCCATGAAATGATTACTAATACAATAACACATACGAAAGCATGAAGTGTAGATGTATACTACTAGAGCGAGGAAAGAAAGCACTATCAAATTGGAATTAAACCGAAACCTTGCACACCGCAACTACGAAATCGGTATATACATTTTGACACGCTTGTGCACAGTTCGTACTTCATGCCACGAGTGCGAAAAATCGCAAGTCCAAGCTGAGAACTTGAAGATGTTAAAGCGGCGAGAGAGTATATAAAATGTTTAAAAAACGATAATATACTTTATATGATTTTCCTTTAAAGCTAGAGACAGCGATTCAATGATGGGCAGAGATAATTTCAAACTTACGCACATTACGAATTTTCAATGTGAAGGTGTATATAGTGATCAATTTTGAATGCTATACGTATTGTTATATGGGACGTATGATTGGCAATAAATTTAAAGAAATATCTTTATTCATTTATTATTCATTTTAAATATAATTTCGTAAACGAAAATATATTGACATTTTTCTTTATTTTAAACGTAAAATTTATCAAGTATTTTTATAATTAATTTCTAAAAAAAGGGCGATTTTATTAAGTACGTTGCCCTGGCACACATATTCAGTGTCTTCCTATTGTTAGAATAAATTAGAAAATAAAAGTATATGTACCCAATGTTCAATTCGAATTATTAATACAAAACACAATAAATTAAAAAAAAAATAACCGTTAAAATAATGTAGTTCTTATTTTTAATTTGTAATGTACCATATGAACTTTGCTATTATTAACTAAAAAATTAGCTGCAAATAATATCGAAAAATAATAATAAATAAATCGCATCCCGGAATCAATCGAAAAAAACTGTGGATTCGCCAGAAGTCGTCTTCAACGCTAGAATTTCCACGTAGCACGGATTCATAATCAACATCCGTAAGGTTCTTAACAAAAAGTCAACGAAATAATCCCTTAATTGAATTGTCGGGATTTACTTCGAAGTCTCGAGCCGCCGCGCGAGCAGTCGGGGCTTTGTCATTGCGCGCACCCCCCCGTCCCTCCCTCCCTCCCGCCCCACCGGCAACCTCGTGCCCACCGTACGACCGCCCCTCGTAAGTCCGGCATTAATTACGCGCGTTTGTCGCCGGGGCCAGGTCCCACGAAGCCAGATAAAAATCTTAATAATTTTTAATCTACCGTAAATTCGAAAAGCCCGTTCACTTAAGCGTCAAGTCACGCCACCGGGCCTTCCGCCGGTATTTGGCGAGGAATGGCCCGCGTTAAAGGTGCGAGGGCCCTCGGTCGTCTCGTCACTTAAGACTCGAATTTATGTACATCTGGTGTATATATATATATATATATATATATATATATATATATATATATATATATTTAGGACGCTTGTACTTTTAAACTTTTCCGCCGGCTACAACAACAAGAGTTTCGCGGAAAATCTGCCACGAGGAGGCCCCCAGAAACCGGCCGAAAGTCGATAATATTTACAACTTCCGCGCATATTTCCGCCTTGGAAGGGATGTTAGTAAGTCAGGTTTAAATTCTCATAATGCGCGCGTATTTACTGCATAAACATTTTGCAGGTTCGTTTCTGACATGCTTGCCGTTCGCCAAATTTACGTCTTAATTTATTTCTTCCTCCCCTTTTTCAGTTTATTTCATTGCATTCTTATGTTTATTAAAAAAAAAAAAAAAAAAAAAAAAAAACATACTTTTAGCGTGGTTTACTTGCTTGTTATCGAAAATTGCATCACTTTGCCCTTTAATATATTACTTGATTTGTATAATCAGCGGCAAGAAATTATTATACACAGCATAATCAGTGCAATAATTTGCCTTGATGGGAAACTCCCTTTCACAGTATTGCCCACGTATAACAATGTATAATCGACGCACGGAGAGCAATATAGAAATAAATTTCCCTCAGACCGCAGCCTCCAGCCATAAAAGCGACAATCTGCGGTCCAGTACGTGAAAATTTACGAAACGAACCCTATGTGTATAAATTTATTAAATGCACAGGCCCCCGTTCGCACGACTTTTCCGCGTCCCATCCATTCCGCCCCATCCCGACCGGGCATTATATATACGTAAGAGTTTAAACGGGGCGCGTGCTATAACCGGGGGACCCAGACAATGCATGTGTTTATGCGCATAAATGCGCGTGCGCACATCTGGGCCGGATCTGCATTAATGGAGGACGCGGCATCGATCTACTACATATTGACGATTCGCTCTATACACGCCGAATTCGCGCACCACCTCACGGCCCCGTTGATCTAGAAATATCCCAAGTGTTACGGCAAGGTGCGTATGTGCCCGCGCGCGTGGATAAGCGCATCTATGCATAAGCCGTCTTTCCGAAAAAGAGTTATTCTGCATATGTGTTTCGGTATGTAGAAATGTGTATATATATGTAAATGTGTGTCTGCATGCGTGCCTGTGTTTGTGTGTGTGTGTTGATGATGACTGTATATGCGTATATAAATATAGATAAAAAAAAAAATATATATATATATATATATATATATATATATATATAGTTCGTGCGCGCGCGCGCGCATCTGTATATGTGTGTGCCTGATGTCTCCATGCATGGGTGTGCGTCCGCGTATGCGTGAGCGTGGGCATGTACGGTGGACTTCTGCCCGAAAGAATCGCCTTCGGGATTTCGCAAATTTCTACTACCGTGCGAGAACAATACTATTATGCATACTGGTAAGCAAAGGGTACGGCATATAGTACGGGAGCAGGCGCGTGCGTATTGGTCACTGGCAGAGACACTGAGTGACGACGAGAGAGGGTTCGAGACACAGGGAAGGAAGGTAAAGGTCGATCGCTGCCGCACAAGTATCCGAGATTTCCGCGCGTTATAACATAATTTATGATGGATTTTACGCAAATTCGCGAACTCGGCTGCCGGACACACAGTCGTCGAAGTGATTGTGCGGCACGAGGGTGGAGGTTGGCGGGGGGGGGGGAGGGAGGACGAACTTAAAGGATTACGCGTGCCGTCGTAAATCAGCGTCCGATACGATAAACAATGACGTTCTTTGAAATATTACAGAGGGGGTTCGGATAAAGTGCGGGAGAGAGCGAACGGAGTAAGGAAAGGGTTAAAGGTGTTTCGTATATTGGGACGGCGCCCGGTCCCGTTACCACGCCGGCCGGCTACTTACTCCTTTCAGTCCCCACCCCTCCCCAATCCCTTCCTCGCCCTTACCACCCCGCCGGGCGTTGCATTTATATATAATGTGCAACGCGCTTGCGCGCCCACTACGCCGTACCCTTTCGATCTGCAGCGTGCACCAGAGAAAGAGAGAGAGAGAGAGAGAGAGGCGTGCGAGGATGACGCGCGCTGAAGTCGAAAGTAAAGGATTTACTGGGCCAAGGACCTGTAACTAGATTTTCCTTGGATCTCCCACTCCCCCTCAACCCGCCCATTCTTAATTCCCTAAAGTCGTGCGTCAGCCTGGTCCCACGCCGGGATCGCCCAAATGTTAAACTCTTTCTCGCCGCAGGACAATTTCGGACTAATTCGGGACCAAGGGGGCCCAAGAACGGCCGGCCGCCGGTGCGCGCGCCCCGCAAACGCGTGCAAATCCCGCCCGTGATGCGAAAGGACGCTCGGTTGCGCCCTCTTTCGCCGTCGGCTCAGGACCGCTCAACCCTTTTCCGCAATAATTGCCGGCCCCGGGCCGGGTGAACGGGCGGAATCGGTACTTAGCTGCCTTTTTAACCATACCGGCCTATTATGCAGTTAAGCGGGGACCGGAGCAGTGCACGGACGAGCCGTGCGGCCTGCGTTTAGTCGATATTTATATACGGCATTAACTAGTGTACGTGAATAAACTGCAAAGTGCTTTTCAATTTCTGGGCGGTCGTGGAGCTGGAAATTTATGGATAATTATCTGGAGTGACAATATTCGACACGAGGATTTAGGCAAAATTTAATCAAACGGGATTAACGACATAATAGCTTCGTTGTTTACCTTTCCAGAAGAAACCAGTTAGTGCAAGTATTATTGAATAAAAATTTTATGCTAATTTTTTAATCTTGAATTTTCGTCATTGGTTCTAGTGATAATTAAAAAGCACTCTGAACGCATTTATTGTATAAGCATCGAATCTTTGTAACCGTCATGAACGAACAAACGACTCTGTTCCTATTGTTGAAATTTCATGTTTTTCTTTAACTTAAAAATCTCTTTTCATTATCTTAAAAGAATATGTTGTGTAAAGCTACAAATAAAATTTTACTGTTAATAAAGATTTATTGTTATTAAAATTTTACTGTTAATAAAGTTTTATTAATTTTAATTTAATCTTGTAAATCTCTGAAATTAAGACGAAGATCGAGAGAAGACATACAACGGGAATTTATAACGATTGATTAATCAGTGAAATTATTCAATCTTCGGATTATATTTATTAAATATAAGAAGAAATTATTTTGGCCCGTTTTTTTTTTTACTTCAGATACCGTTTAGATACAATCTAAGAGATTTTCTTTACGATCGGATAAACGAAATAGATAATTAATTAATTTTTATTTATAAGAAGTTGTCATATTCTACGTCCAAGTGTAAGGAATCGTGTATTGAAATTGCGGGAAGGCGCTAAACATTGGACAATCCTGTACACAGTGGATTAATTGAATAATAATATTTAACACAGTATTTAATTAAAAATTAAAGGATTTCAGGTATATTTGCATGATAAAAAAGGTAAGTCCTTGATGTTTCCCCTTATATTAAGAATCGGTCACTGTGCATCTCCCTTTTATATTACTTTAGCGATATAATTATTGTGGGCTGTAATTAAATATGATATTTTGTTAAATTTAAACATTTTTGCTTGATTATAAATAATATTCATCTTAAATAGTATATTAGGACACAAGGCAGATATGTGATTCAGTATGGGAAGGCATGAAGTTAGCGTTAGTTGAAGGATTCGATTATTGGCCGAGTATCGTATAACATTTTATAGTACGAGTAACAAATTCATCATTATGTGATAAATATTTAAGGCAGTAACAAATTCAGCAGGGGTGAAAGAATATATTTTAAATTTATGGTAGAGAGAACTAGAACTTATTTATTTAAGTTAATCGTAATAAGAATAATCACAACTATTTTAATTCTTAGTATAATAATAAACTCTAAGTAATGAAACAGTCGAATTTTCAATATAAGGGATAGTTAAAACAAAGTTTGTAATTACGGTTACCCATATAATGACATCTGACATCAAAGTAAAACGTATCCGACAAATGCAACTATTAATATTATTACAAAAAAATCTACTTCCTATTATCCGTGTTTTAACGAATACAAATGAAAAGTCGCTAATACAATAATAAAAACTAATACAATAATAAAAATTAATTTAATACAATATTAAAATATATTGACCATAATTTATATCTTTCATAATCTGTAACTCTATTAAATGCATATAGTAATGAAATGATAACAAATTCCAGTAATTGATTTAACAACTACACTTCTAGTAAGGATTCAGAATTTCATCATACTAAAACGTTTAATGGAGAAGATAATCATACTAAAGAAGAGTAAATGACATTTGTATTCAATTAAGGTTTCGAAAAGATATTATTTATTAATAATTATTTTTAAATTTACTGTTATGTTTAATATAAAAATTATTGAAATGAAAGTTATTAAATTTTCATCACAATGATCTAAACCAGAGGGACCTTTAATTGATAATAAATAATTAATTTGTGTCTTTTCAATTGACGTTCTAAAAATCTTTAAAATACAATTTTTAATATAAGAATAAACATAAATAAAATAATTATTAAAATTATTGTAATTCCAGAGGTTATTAAAAAAAAATTCATGTAATTGTTGAGATTATGTTATCGCTAAGTGTTGTAAACTGTAAGGATAAACTAATTAAACTTCCAACGTTTATTGAAAAAAGAATATATTATAGAAATTTTATAGCATAAAATAATCTAATATTTAATGAATCTGAAATAATGAATAATATAAATAAAATTCTTATCATTAAAGGACGTAATATTTTTCTGTTTATAGATGTAAATGTGATGAATAAAATATTTATTCAAAATTCAATTAATAAGATTTAAAAATATTTGTTACATTAAAAATATTTTCTTTAAAATATTCATAGTTTTATGATTTGTAATAGGTTAACCCATATAACACGTGTGATGTGAAATTAGCAGTACATTGACAGCTCACAATAGATTACTTATGGGCTGCGTGCTGTAACTGTAAAGTTCAAATTGATGGTGCGAAGTGCTATAAAATATTATCCGACCTTTGGTCAGAAACTTGATGCATTTCTGAATTTCTTTTCATTCTATGTTTCACTTAAGAAAATAACAAGTTTTATATAATAAAAAATTAGATAATTTTAATAAAACCGAATACTTCAAAGAGCATTTTTTTATGGAATGGGGAATAAAGTTTCGACGTTCAGTAGTCTTTATTCTTATAATTCCAAAACGTTTTTTTGATACTGTCAGCTCAGGGCCAATAATTAGCAAATAAATGAAAAATCTAGATTCTTAATAATAAACTTTTTCTTTGTTATATAATAGAGAGTTTAATTATGACATATTAAATATATTACGATACATTTACCGAATATTTTAACAATTTAGACCATATTAAATTATGATTTTTGAATAATCTAACTTACTAATTTCATTTAAGTACCAGTAAAATGCAACATTTTTATGTATTGTGCTGAGAAAAGTAATACTATACTCCTTAAATACTTTGGATGAAGAGTGTAAAATTACAGTTTACGCTTAGTGTTGTAAAAATAGCAAGATGAAAAGCGAAAGATTTGCTCCCTATGCTGATCGGTTACAGCCTTGGGTGGTAAGACTAATTGTACGATGGTGTAAATTGGTATTTCAAGCCCATAATAATAAACTATTATATAATATACTATTGTATTCACGCTTGTCATAATGTCAAGAGGTCATATTTGGTAAATCCTTCAAATGAATAGTTTATCTTACATCGATCGATATAGCACAAAAAATAATTTTTATTTTCGGTTTTACAGTGTTATTAATAAACTAATATAATTATAACGATATTTAGACAGCGATTAATAATAATAACTTCTGCATAGAATCTGACCTACAAAACTTAAATTTTTGGTGAATGAGGCAGAGTCCGATACTCAGCTTTGCGAACAAAATAAATTTGGATTCAAATATTTAAGGTTCTATACACACACACACACACGCATATATATATATATATATATATATATATATATATATATATATATATATAAATAATATAATTTAGATACTAAAAGGTTGAATACAAATAAAAAGTCTGACTGCCACTTGAATTAGATTAGTTTATTGAAAAGACGTATTAATCTACGTATATATTATCTTTAGGGACTTATTTAAAGTACGATAATTTAATCCAATATATACAGGATAAAACACTGAATTTAAAATAATTTAAATACTAAGATAAGAATAATAAAAAATGTGTTTGTAAGATGCAGGCATCACTAATGAAACATAATCGTTATTATAGTCATACCGATAAGTATTTCTGTTTTCCAGATTATATTCTCATTGTTTTACGATATCAATGATTAAAATTACTTGATTAATGTGGCCCTGAATTCAGAATAATTTAATTAATGTTCTACAGAACTATTCCGAGAGATAAAGGAATATAAAAAGATACGCATCCGTACGAACTGTCATACACGACCTGCGAAACAAGAAGGATAGTACATTCGATCACATTACTGATAGTGAAAAGATAATTTCAATTATTCGAGTCATTATTGGGCTTAGAAATTTTCATTAGTGTCCAACTAAAGGCTTACCTAAAACTGTCCCATAGACTCGTACAGACTAACCGGAGACTATAACTCGTCCTCACATCAAATATATCAAAAGGCAATATATATATATATATATATATATATATATATATATATATATATATATATACACATACATATGCATACATACACACAGACATACCATACACGAGCTTACACGAATAGCATCGCTCAAATTATTGCCACGATAAGACCGAAACAATACCAGATCGGTTGGACCAGATTTTCCTCGCCCGAGATTTGATCCGCTTAATACCGTATTTAAAGCGGGGCGGCCAAAGGGGCGTGATCGCACCCGCGCGGCGTATCGGCCCGGGGCCCGGTCTAATTTTAAAATTTTCGGAAGCGATAATGTCGCGTAACGTGTCATACAAAATTGGGGGCCCGCTTTCCTGCGCCTGCCGGTCCCGCAGCATAATCTCTCCCACTACATTTAATTTCCCATTTCTCTCGGCTATTACAATGTAGCGCCTCCTCGGCCCGCGTCGCACGCATACGCAGGCCCGTGTATTACCTACCGGACATCGGGTCGGGCGCCCCGAGCTGTCCGAAAATGTCAGCCTCCCCCCCCTCTACCACCCCCCCACCGCACCGCCGACCCGTCCCGGCCACGCCCCACTCCACGATTTTCACAGTTTTCTCAGTTCGGGGTACATTTATATTCTCCTGGTTTCGGTGCAATGTGTATTTTTCGGACGGCTATATAGCCCGCGCTCTTCTCAACAGGCCAATGGGATCATCGCCCGCCCGTACAAGGGGTTGTGGCCGTTCTGGCGAGCGGTATAAAAGCGGAGGCACCACCCCGTTTCGAGACTAAACGATTTTCGGGAGACGCTTCGAACGGTTGATCCGGTCGATTGTCTGTGTATAGAATATACACATGCCTGGATTCCGAGGAACGGTAGTGCGTTTAGGAAAGTGAACCGAGTTCACGTCACCCACTGAAATCGCCGCCGGAGATTTTGGAATATGCACGTCGAGGTTTCCAAGGAACTGTGACGCCCAATTGCAGTGTAGTGTGTGTGTGTGTGTTTTTTTTTTTTTTTTAAGTGAACGTTCGTGTGTCGTCCTATTTCAGAAAACGGTGGGTTGGCATGATTTATTCATGTATTTTTATTTTTGTCAAATATGGAACATTGTTGTTATTTAATTACTTGTCGAATATTTAATAGTAAATAAAAATTTTTTACATTGTTAAATGTCGCATTAAATTATATTTTAAATTTTGTAATTATTCATATACTTCGATTAAATTGTACCCCATGAAATTTTAGAACTTCAGTTCACAGTAATTAAAAATATTTTGTAACTTAAAAATGATAAACAATTATTCCAGATTTGCGTTTTTTAATTTTATTTTTAACGCGCAATTCAGTATCTTTTTTATTAAGTAAATAGAAAATTTGATCAATACAGTATTATATGTACAATTAAACAAAAATGACATTCTTGTTTCATTTTCATGTTACATAATAATGTATTAATCAATTTTTCATTTTTTATGTATTATAATATTTGAGTATTTTTAAAATTATATATATATATATATATATATATATATATATATATGTGTGTGTGTGTGTGTGTGTGTGTGTGCGCGCGCGCGTGTGTATGTGTGTACGTGCATGTATATATATATAAATGTGTGTGTGGGTGTGGGTGTGTGTATATATGTAAAATTTTAAAAATGAAGTATTACAATTATTTTCAAACAGTAGAACGAATTGTAAATTTGTTTGAATGTTAAAGTGATAAAAATATTTTTTTTAGAAAAGTTTTTAATAATGATTTTAAAACGTTTTATTTATGCAGAATGCATTTTTATAAAACAATTATTGTCTATTTACAGTTGGTCAATTAAAATTCAACAATGACGAAGTCCTATTCAAATACGTCAATGGAGTCCGTTGATGGGTTGGATTACTCGAATACTGTAGCAAAAAAAGCCTGCAATGCACCATGTGAATCACCTGCACTCGATCTATCTTGTAAAAGGTTGACTTCATCTAGTCCCATACCAGACTACGAGAAGAGCATAATAATCTCTCCACTTCGGGATTCAAGTTGTTTAAGTAGTCAAGAACCTAATAACAATGATAATAAGCGTATCAGCAGTTATCAAAAAGTGGAAAAAGATGAAATGGACATGTCTCAGCCACTTCTATCTCACCAGCATCATCGAGAGCAAACGCCACCTTTTTCATCATCGAATCACGAAAGGGAAAGTCCTTTCGAAAATCGTTCCTACATTATGACGCCGCCATCCGAATCTGATTCGCCAAAGAAGGCTAAATTTCAGTCTATATTTGAACACACAAGTAGTTCAATATCATCTGACACTGGATCGCATTCTGCTTTTCCCATTTTTCCTATAAGTTTTCCTTTACAAGCGCCTGTTGCAAGTGTTCCACCGGTACTTCCAGCTTTATTGTCGCCGAGCAATAATACGCAATTACCACAAATTCAGATTCCTACTTCTTCAACTATGCAAGAAAATTCACAAGTGAGTCCGGATGAAAGTAAAAAAGTACCAAGGCCTTTCAAAGCATATCCTAAAGATCCACTTTCTATTACTTTAGGTCCTAATATGCTCTTTGATCAAGAATTGAAGAAAGCATATTCAGATTTCCGTAACAGGATGCTTGACTCTGTAAAAAGGACAAATGAAGGAACTAATGTGAAAATGCGTCGAGTTAGTAAAAGCCCAATATTACCTACCAGTACGTTTGATGAGAAAGATGCATTATATTGGGAAAGAAGAAGAAAAAATAATGAAGCTGCCAAAAGGTCAAGGGATGCTAGAAGAGCCAAGGAAGATGAAATTGCCATAAGAGCTGCTTTCCTCGAACAAGAATACATTAGGTTAAAATATGAAAATGCTGTTTTAAAAGATGAAAATTCAAAATTCAAATGCATGTTATACGGACATTAAACCATAACATAGAGATTTATATAATATACACGGATGAATAGGCTGGCACTATTTATCAAAAAAAAACAAAAAAAACAAAGGCTTAACTGAAAATTGTTATATTTATAAAAGCTGTATTATAAATGACGAATTGTGGCTATTATGTTATGTATAAAGTATTAAAGTTGGTTGTGATGTTTATAAATGTAAATAATTAATTTAAATTTAATTTATCTTTAGATAAGAAAATAAATCTACCTTTTTTTACAAAATGGAGTTATAAATTTATATATACAACTGATTAATCTTCACTAAAATATTATCTACAATTATTTCAATTATTGGGTAATGATTCACCCAGTTCCATTATACCGTCCCTTTCAAGAATATTTGTATTTTCCACTTGTTGATTATTAGTAAGTCTTTTTGCATATGAGTTTTGTTGAACTTGTCTTGGAACAAACATTGTTACTGGCGTGAATTTAGTTTCTGTTTTTGAAGTTTTGGAATTAAGATTAGTTCCATTTTTCAAATTAGTCAATTTTTTTGTAAAAGCTTTTTGTTTTATATTTTTTCCAAAGTATATTTTTGAATTTCTTTGAGACGATGGTTTATTTTCATCAGTTTCCATTAATGTAACTTCTGAAAGTTTATTTGGTTTTTGGTACATTGATTCATCGAATCGATAATTTTTTGGAAACTCATGAATCTCTCTGCAGTGAAGTCTACGTTCAATAGGATCGTTGAATTTCAAATTACATTCAGAAACAAAACATTGATACTATAACATTCAAAATTAAAGATTGAATCAGAAATAATTTTTTGAAAAAATCTTTGATATATATATATATATATATATATATATAAAATTATGTAAATACTTACCATTGGTTGTTTTTCTGCAAGTACTTTAAAGAAACTATCATGAGTTTCTTGAACATGAATTTCTAGCAGTCGAGCTGTGGGTCTCCACTTTCGACATTGTGCACAGACAAAATGATGAGCATTGTTGTAATGTAATTCATAATCAAGTAAGTATTCAAATGTATGCTCACAAGCATTACAACGAAATTCTTGCATTCTAAAATTATAAGGAAAGGTAAGTTTTAATTTTTAGGTTAAGTATTCTTGAAATTATAAAACATTAAAATGAGAAAAGTAGTCATTACACTTCATGACAAAGTTCTTCCTCGTCTTCAACTGTTACTCCTGTTCGTTTAAAAACTTTGCAATAATTATGTGAATCCTCAAAAAACAGATCGTTTATTGGGCGTAGACCGACTCCTAAACTTTTAAGCAATATTTCCGTATTTTCCATGCCAAATTATTATATATTTAAAAAATCAATTGCTTAATACAAATAATATATAATAAATTAAAAAATTTAAGAATAAAACTGTTAACAAAGAAGAAGGAAATTTCGTAAGAAGTTTTTTCTAACTGATTCTTTATTCCACTTCCACAGTCTACTTTCTTTCTTACGTACCTACTTTTAAGATTGGAAGAAAACAACCAATACCAAGCATGGTTTGACTAGACGTGTATAAAATGTTCCTATTGGTCATCTCGGTAACTAGTTAGTTTAAAAAACTAAAAAAATCAAATGGTAAAGTTTATATATACAATGACACGAAAGTTTATTATATTTTACATTAGTTATCTTAGCATAAATTAATAATAGCTTAAAGGTGTTTAAAAAACTGTCATTAGTTATAATTTCATTATATTTGAGATACATATGATATACGTTTACGTGGTAAAAAAGGTAGAGAACTGAAAATGTTGTTTGTCGAATTTGTAAAAACATATTTAAATAGTGGTTCATGAATTACAAGAATTTCAAATCAATTTCGAAGAAAAAACATAAAAATAAAATAAAGATAATTTTTTTAAATAAATTCAAACATCTTTTTTGTAATGTATATTATCTTGTAGTATATATTATTATAGTTTATTACGATAACTATGTGTAAATTCAATTATAGCATTTAAAATATTAATAAATTTAAATAGATTTGTATTTCAAAGAAGCATGATCGATATGTTCGTAAAGAATAAAGAGGAATTGTCAATTAATCATATAACAAAGATTTTAATTCATTATCATGAAGTATTTTTAACTATTTATATTTTATAAGGTAATTATTTTTGTTCAATTATTGTTAAGATATAATTTTTGTTTACATAAAATGATAAGTACAATGTTTGAGAATTGAACAAGTATGTTAACAATAACATATATCACTCGAACATGTAATTATGGAATACATTGAGAATATTTTTAATTAATATTGTTTTATTGTTAATTTTTCTGATTCCTTTCTTCGCAAATACTGAATAAAGTATAGAAGCAGGTAAGCTATTAAATGTGGTTTTGAAATCTCCGAATGCTTTAATAATTTGATTTTACAGGATTTTCAGGTTTGCGTGAGCTCAATTTAAAAACGAGTGGAAGAAGTTTTATTTCAGTAAAAGTGCTTCAATAGTTAAAATTAATTATTGGATATTGATTTAATTATTAACATAAAATATTTAAGTACTTCCTGTTTTCTTATCAAAAAACACAAATACTTTTTCTTTCACTTTTACAAAAATGTTTGCAACAAAGAAACAATTCTATTTTAAAATATTATATATAAATCATAATGTATAATTATGCTTTAAATGTTATCATTTCATAAATATATATAAATAATTATTTTTATATCATTTTCATTGTGTTTTCAGTATAAGATAAGATATCATATCATATCATACTCATACTAATTTATAAAGACAAAGCGTGTTTTTGTTTGTACACGATAACCGAAAAAACTACTGAACCGATTGTTCTGAAATTTGACATACAGATTCTATATTATCTTGGGAAGGACATAGGCTATGTTTTTTATTGAAAATCATTTTACTTTCATCAATAAATTAAGTTAATGATTTTAACAATCAGTTTCACCAGCGGCCATTCAGTGGCGTCTTGAATCACGAACACAATACTCCCTATGGGGAGTATTGTGTTTAGTCGTTAGGAAGCGATTCTAGCTTTCTCGGGACGACTTCTACTGGGACTGTCGTGTTTAGTTGGTAGGAAAGGATGTTTAGGTATGTCGGGACAACTTCTACGGGGAGTTTCGTGTTCGGATGATAGAATGCGATTTCCAGGTGTTATGGAACGACTTCTACAGGCAGTTTCATATTCGGACGGTAGAAGATGATGTCCAGGTATGACGAGACGGCTTCTACGGGGAGTAACGAGTTTAGTTGGTAGAAAACGATGTTCAGAAATATCGGGACAACTTCTACGGGGAGTTTCGTGTTCGGATGATAGAATGCTATTTCCAGGTGTTTTTGAACGATTTCTACGGGGAATTTCGTGTATAGTTGGTGGGAAACAATGTCGATGTATGTCAGTACGACTTCTATGAAAACATTCGTATTCTATCATTCGAACACGCCCACTCCCAGTAAGAATACTCCCGGGATACCTGGACATTGTACTCTATCTCCCCAATATAAAACTCTCTATAGCAGTCGTCCCAAGATATTTCCTATAGCCCGAATATGATACTGTCCGAAAACGTCGTCTCGAGACACTTGGACATCTTTTTCTACCGCTCGAACTCGAAAGTACAATTTTCTCCATCGAAGCCATATTTAATATGCATGCATATATATATTGTATAAAATATAAAATGGTCGGAAAAATATCAACTTTTTGAAGTGGACGCAATATTGAAGCAGCTTTTTATACAGATGCGACGATAGGTAAATTACGGTTAATTATTTATAGAAATATAGATTTGTATATATAGAGTACTTTTTAGTTAGATATTATTAAATTGTTTATGAAATCGGTTAAATTATTATCTCGGGTGAAGCCGAGACGGGGGATGCTAGTAGAATAGTATTTTCACTTTTTAACAATTTTATTTTTTTACTTCTAGACAACCACAACGCAATTCCAAAATCTATTTATTCTGGATGTTAGTAACATAGTCAGCACATATTAAATATTCGGCGATTCATTGCAACTTAATTATTTATTCATGATCCGAGCTATTTCTGTTAATGTAAATGATTGATTTTTGAGAAAAAGGATAAAATACTTTAGATTATAGTAGATTTAATTTCAATTTAAAAAAATATCTGAAACTTTATTAGAAATTCTTAAAACAATTTATTTTTGAAATAAAAGAGCTATTTTTAGAAAATCATTTGACATTATTCTTTTTTTTTTATAATTTATTTTATTTCTAGTTATCAAATATAACTGGTTAATCATTTATACATATATTGCACATTAAGATAAGAAAAGTCTTCAAGTTGATCTTGAAAAAATGAGTCATTCGACTAGGAATTTCCCTTAAGAATATACACATATAAAATCTCTCAATAATTCTGCTTCCAGAGGTTGATAGATTTATTTTTCTTATTTGCTCCTCCTAAAATGGAAATATATGCATTACAATATTTTTCATATAACATTAAACGTAAAATTCGTTATAATTTAATGAAGGCTATATAAAATGTTTTTTTTTTTAAGGATATTGTATATTTAAATTATACAATTACGTATAAAGTACTATAAAATATAAAGTTTATTTATTAAATATTTTAATTTTACTTTAATCCGTAAATTCATACATCCTTTCACTCGCACTTCTAGAATGATTATTATCATTATTATTATTATTCTTATTATCATACCATAAACTATATAACTTTATAATTATTTGGCGAACTTTCTGGAGATATCCGGATGAAATTGTTTCACCCGGGACGTTTTTATCGACTCTATTCTATTCCTATACTCTTTTACATTGACTTTCTCAGTTTCACTCGGCGGCTCCTCCGTGAACTTATTGACTCTCTCGTTGTAATAATATGGCATGGGCTCTGGTATAATCAGCATACCGTCCCTCTCGACGTAATTCGACGATTCCTCCTTGGCGCGATTCCGCATCGGAGGTGGACGCCTACTATTATTGCTCGGCTTTTTCTTCACTGTCGGCTGAATTTTTATTATTCGCTGCTTTTCCGTGGTACGTTTGGCATTCTGATCCGAGTGCCTGGCTGTGCTCGCGCGGCCGCTCGTTGGCCCTTTGTTAACGCGCACCCTTTCGGGATACGGCGTGAGCGTCTCCGAAGTCACCGGAGAATACGTTGTCCAGCCGCTATTATCGTAATAATTTGTCGATCTTTCGGTAATAAATGGTGTTCGGCGTTGTTCGAAAAGTGTAGGTGGCGTTGTCTGCAATGTTGGCACATAACTAAACGAAACATGAAAGTCAAATTAGCTTCCTGGTTTTTAGATTCAAAGATATACTTCACGATCTAATAGATCTTTGTAGTATTAAATTAGAAAAATCGATTGTAAAAATGTTAGTATTAAAGTATTAGCACGAAGTTATATAATTTAAATTATATATAAAAATGTTTTTAAAAATTACAATACCTGGAAGTTGAATGCGTTATTCCATTTTGTTTTCTGCTTCGAACATTTTCTGATCGATGGTCGTGATTCTTGTTATTGCCAACGTTAAAATAAGTGTTTTCTTGATTATTTGCCAGTACATGAATTCTATCCGTAAATTCACTTGGTCTTAAGGTATGAGCCTCGTGGCAATTAGTTGTTGTAGACGGAAAAGGCGTGTGATAGCTAGATGACTGAACGTTTGGTGTTGTTTTAATGCCTGTTTGTGATAGTTCTCTAAGGACTATATTACTATTTTCAGTGCTGCCAAAAGAATAATCGTAGGTGGTTGGCCAAGATTTAATTTCTTTGAGTTCAGGCTCAGGATATAACCGCTTTGTAATTAAATTTTCTGGCATTTTTGTCTGAATCGGGCTCCTAGTTTGTTGTTTTTGCGTATTTCTGGAACTGGGTTTATATATGGAATCTGTTTGGTCTTCCAATTTCGCGGTCGTTGGAGGACCGTAAGATGTTAGTCTGGCAATAATTCCCCGATCATATTCCGCAGGATCATATAGATATTTCACTGTGGTGTAGTATGGCGAATAATTGATTGGAGCTTCTGCAGTTCTAATAGATGGCAATCCTGTAGTTGCGATTTTTTTTTCTATCTTCGCTTCCTCAGAGACCACGTCACCCTTTCGCGTATTGCAATCGCATTCTATCGTTGGTATTTTTCCTGGATATATTTTTTTTGAACCTTTAAATTTTGGTAATTGTTTATTACTACTCGATCGATGTTCGCTTTCTCCATCTTCTTCGTTTAATTCATATTCCTCGTATCTACTTTCTGGCAAGCCATATTCTTTCTGGATTTTTTTAAAGCCCTTTTCTAAATTATCATCGTCATAGGCAACACGTGAACTCTCATACTGTTTTATGATGCTTGGATCGTAGATTCCGGTTTCTGGATTTTTAAACATGCTAAAATAACTGGCAACCCGATCGTCTACTTTTCCATTTGGTTTCTCCAAACTTTGTCCATAACTGTCGCGCAGCGTGCTATCTTGACGAGATTTTTCTCGATCATAACTAATTGGTAGTGCATCATAATAATCTCGACGCTTTTCTTTCTCCTCTTGATACGCATCGTTATTATTTTGATACTTGTGAGGCTCTTCTGAATCCTCATTTAGATGTTGCTCATTTCTTCGATTTGTTGGCACATGGGTAGTTAGAATGGGTTTTGAAATTTCCGTTGCTATTTCTTTGCGTTGAGTATCAGACAATGGTTTATCAGAAGTTGTGGTTACGCCTTCATTGTCAGGGTCATAATTTTTATGATCATTCTCTTTTTCAGATGCTTCATGATGATGGTCACTTTCACTCTCGTCGCCATCGTAAGTAGTTTCTTTAGAATCGGACTCGTACCTTGCTGTGCGTTCTTCGTTGCTCTTTTCGATTTCTTTTTCTCTATTACGATGGAATTGAACGGTGTCATCATTCAGTTCATGCTCGATATTTCTATCGTTTTCCCGCTCGGTATTTTCCTCTGCCAATGCTTCAGCGCGAGCTTCTTGTTCCGCTGCTAATTTGTAAATATGATCTTCGTGATCTTTTTTCCAGTTTGGTTCGCCAACGTACATTGCATGATCATATTTACTACCTACTATCGGCACTTCTTCCGAAACCTCACTGGGATCATAAATTTCTTTATTCTCTACACTGTAAGTTACAACATTTTCATTTTTCTTATACTCTTTCTCGGTTGTTTTTTCACGCGGCTCTTTAGACCTTTCATAGCTGACAGTCGGCTCTTGGAAGTTATAAACTCTTTTTTCGGGCTTGTCGTTTTGCGCAAATTTCTCTTCAGATTCAGCGTCCTCGTTGTATTTATCTTCGTAATCATCATTTTTATCTTCCGCTTCATGTTCCATTTTAAATCCTTCGAATTCGTTGTTTTCTTCAGGCTCGTTTATTTCCTTACGATTGTCCTCGTTTAAAAAGTTCTTATCCTCTTTTTCTTCATCATCTTTATGATCATCGTATTCATTCTTATCATCGATCTGGTCATATTTATTTTCATACTCTTCGCTATGATGCGTCTTATTGTTCTCTTCCTCGTACTCGCCATGTTGACCCGCGTCGTCCATCTTATCGTGATATTCCTCGTCGTGATCCGTCAGAGCGAATTGATCGTGATAAGCCGTTTTGATGGGCATGGGTGATGGTGGCTGAGGTGGTGGTAAATTCGGCGCTATTGGCAACGGGATTTTAACAAACAGTGGCTCGGGCAACGGATCGAGCGAACGAGGATCTATTTTCGGTGGTGCTGGTGGCGGTGGTGCTGCCGCCGATGGTGGCCCTGCTGCTCCTGGTGGTCTCGCGGCTGCCATCGGTGATCCATGGAACAACTGCTCGTATTGCGCAAGATGATTCACCAGATTCGTCGTATTCACGTGATTGCCGAAATTCAACACCCCGGTAAATCTCAACGTCTCCCGCTGTCTAGGCGGTGGGTTCGGGGCCGAGGCATTCATCGCCATCGGCGCCGGCATCGGCGCCATAGATCCTTGAGGTGTGGCCGCAACAGCCATTTGTAGCGCGGCTGGGACACCGCCAGCCATCGGCGCGGCTCCTGGATTGGCCAAAGATCCGAGCTGGACGGGCGATACCGTGTAACCCAACGCCTCCATGAAGCCCTGGAGAAGAATGCCGAGGCCGCGCTTGTCGCGGGGCATATCGCCCGATTTGTTGAGCGCGAGCATCTCTTCCTCGATGCGCCGTATCATTCTGTCGTCGTCGCTCGATGCCGGAAGGCCCTTTCTACCCGCCACATCGCCGATATCGGCGATGTCGCCACGGGCGACTGCCAGTGCTCGGCCGAGGCACAATAGGAACAGCAACTTCATCATAGCGCAATCCTTGATATTATATCCATGGGCTCCCATAAGAAGCGGATATTCGCATTTCGCGCGCACTAATTTGTATACTCAATTCACTCTATTGTAGTAGTAGATTACGCATGTTTCATGCAATTTTTCAATTATACGCTACTTATTGTCTATTAATAAATGATTGCACAAATACGTTTTATCAACTATTTAACAACAAATAAAGTTTCGACACTTGTTTAAAAAAAAAAAAAAACTATAAAGACATCCGACACTTATTTGACATTTAAATCACGAGCTTTCTCGTAGAAAATCTTTTGAAACAATTGATCTATTATTACGACTTTGGCAGAATTAAAAACTCAGAAAACCATCGAGGATGAATTCTCATGCACATGAAAAATTGCGGCGTTTCAATTTCAATGATAGAGGATTCGACACCGAGCTCGCGTATAAATCTATGCGATCCTTATCTAGCGACGGTCGGGCACGAGACGTGCGCGCCAACTGTCCCGCGCGGCTACGACGTCTATACGAGCTCCTCGGCCAAACGGGCCGCCGAACAATATAGCCCGTCGACATCACGGGCGAGTGGGGCGCGGGCTTGACTTTGCATAATATCGGAAAGGACGGTCGAAAGTTTCTCCTCTCTTGTATATATATATATATATATATAACTCCCACCCGTTGATTAAAGCCAAGCGAAGCGGCACGGCGCTGTCTCGAGGCGCGCTATATATATATATGTATTAGCCAGCGCCAAAAGCGCTGCAGTTTGGTGCAAAAACTTCGCGACGCGAGTCCGATTCCTCTAAGGTTCTTTTTCGATCTCTCCCCCCCCTATCCTCCTCTCTCTTTATCCGTTTCTCCGGCGTGTCACGGAGAGTCGCGCGATCGGCACACACATAGACGAATGAAAAATTTGCGTTCTTTAATTATAGCGCGCTCGGGTCGTAAATTGAAATTACCCCATATAGATACGCAAACGCAATAACGCCGTCTATAAATATGGCCGAGCTCTCCCCAAAAGAACAATGGATTATGTCGTTGGTAAATTTTAAGCGTGTGTATGGATATACGCAGGAAAACGGTCAGAGTTTAGAAAAACGAGACTTTAGTCCGCGACCCAGAAATATCGCTTTCCTATACAGATATTGAGTATCTGCGATGTGTAATATACCGATCAGGCGCGCTATGGCCCTTTTTTTTCGAGACACTTTCTCATAAGCACATAATAAGCATACATCGAGAGCAGGGATCGGACAAATAGCGTACGTGTACAGAGGGAGGGTTGGGCGGGGCGTAGGCCTATTCTTATTCAAAATTATGCACGAACCGCGCTCGTTTCGTTACCAAACGCCGGTGAGTTTATTATGTCGCTGATGTAAATGAGAATTATTAACGATTTTTAGTATTCCTATATATTCGGACTATTCGGCAATGTGCAAACAATATATGTAACGAGTAGAAAGCGATTATACTCCTTCAATTTTAAAAGCCCCGGTTCGCAGTTGCTTGTAACGACGGGGATCTTTTTCATTGCATCATTTTATTTGGGACACGGAAGTTCTGCTCAATTAAAGAGGATGAAAATGACAAAATACTCTGCAATGAAGAAATATAGTAAAGACTTAATCTTTGGATAATCGTTATAGATATTTTCTTCGTGTCTACTATTGGTAGAATTTTTTCTACACATATATAGGCATAGAATGTAACAATTCTTTCTAATACTTTGTAATAGTTGAAGTAAAATAGAAAAAGTTTAATTTAATATATACATACGTCAATAAATTATTAAATTTGATATTTGTTATGTATTTATATATACATATTCATATATTTATATATTCATATAAATATAAATATTTAATACAATTATTGCAGTATATTTAGTAATATAACATAACAATTGTCAAAGGTAAAGATAAAACTTGGGTATGAAAGTTTTAAAAAAAAATTAGTTTATTTCTTCTTTCATATTTTTTACTGGCAAACCATTTTTCATGATATTTAATATGGGCCAAAGAAGCACAAGATTGAAATATTAAATTCTTATTATTAATTTTCATAATATATCAAGAATGTATTTAATTAAATAAGTATATATACTGAAAACAAAGTCTGTTATCCAGTAAATATTTTCTTCTTTTGTACTAAGAAAATTATTTTTTGAAATTGAGAAAGTATCTTTTTAAATGAAGGAGGTATTTACTCGATGCAAGAAGAATCCGCTTAAGTCAAACTTCGTTGTCTTGAATCTTGTGAATTCTTAATTTAAGAAAAGGATTTACTTGATAGATAACAAGTAAATATTTATTTGATATCAGAAAAATTTTTTTCAATCTATACAAAGTGAATTTTCCAGATGGCAAAGTGAATTCACAAGAAATACTTTTTGAATAGGCGATATTTTTCCTTAATTCATTTATATGCTCTATGGAGAAACTGATTGTGTCAATTGAAGTGAATTCGCCAGTAATTCCAAAAATATTTCACAAGCTATCACATTTTTCGAATACATATTTCATATATACACGTATTAAGTACGCCTAGGATATTGCGAAGTCTCGATCGGTCTTATATATGCACAAATAACAGAGGTAATTTTTTTGCGAGAAAGCAAACGCAGACTGCGTTCTGTGCCCGCTCATGCGAAACTGACTTAAAAGTTATGAATTTATTTTGTTCAATTTATGAATCGATAATGTAATCGTAATGCGTGTTCAATTGTAATACAGACATTTAATGAGCAATCGGCGAATTCTTTCCGAGCACAAATTGAACGTATTCCGATATTTGTACGGAATTCAGAATTTGTCGATTTTCCACGGTACATAGATATTTTCAGTTCGGTACGAATTCCAAATGATTATACGTAATCCAGAATAATGCTGTTTGAAAATTTCAGTTTGTGAATTTCATATTTCTGAACTGCATTATATATACAGTAGACAAGTATTTTTTCAAATTTATTTAGACAGCCCGAAATGCATCTGATAAATAAATTAATTTCTATGAAAAAAAAAAATTATACGAGAGATTCTTTTTTTATCGTAAACTTATTTTGCTAAACAATAGAGGGAAAATTTTTTAAAATAAATTATATAATTAGCGTAATCGATTATCGAGAGAGTTTAGTCAGTTGAAAATAACGGAAACAATAAAGGATTTTCTTCCGGATGGCTTCTTTTTTATTCGAGCGTATAAAGGAACGTCTTAATCATAAGCATTACAATGCTATATTATAATCGCTGCAATAATTTTATCCGACTTTTATTGCGACAATCAAAGGAAAGTAAAAGCACCTTTCTTCTTATATATACATTTTACGAGTATAGCGAGAGCGCAATCGATTTCCGCGCAAATCCTTTAGAGAATATTGCGGCGTCCGATCATGGTGAATATATATTATATACATATATATATATATATATATATATATATATATATATATATATATAGGTATATATAGAAAAACATAGACGAGGAAGGACTTTCTTACGCCTTTTTCCACAATCGGCGGAGAGATATAACAATTAATTGCGGTTACAAGGTGAATCGGGACGAGTATTATATATATATATATATATATATATATATATAGGCATTGTTGCCGTCGATTCAAAAACCCGAAGAGCGAGCCTATGGCTCCAGGATCGCGAGCGTTTCCGTCGCGCCGCGCCGTGACCGAGCATGAAGCGTGACATCTCTGTTCTCAAATGTATATATATATATATATATATATATATATATATATATATATATATATATATATATTACCAGCGACGGTTGACGCAATTAAACTTATCGAGCGACGATGATGTTCGACTTTCCATTTTCTGCATCGATCGACCGTTGGCGCGTGTCATACTGTTATGTTGGAACGTCGGGCAAGTCGATGTATCGTCATCGCGCGCCACACACACACACACACACACACACATACCAGAAAGCATCGCCGGATAAGAAGCCACAAACGGTGCCTCTGTATCTATTATCCAATACTTCTCCCGTTTCCCGGTCGCTTCTCTTCCGCTCGCGCGCCGCGATCATGCGACGATCGTCCGCCCCGCTGCAATCGCCCGGGCACCGCGCGACGGACTGGAATGCCCTCTATTTCTTTGGATTCACTTATACAGGTGCGTGTGTATATGTGTGCGCGCGTGTGTGTGTATGTGTGTGTGTGTTTGTTTAAGTATATATATAATGACTGAGTTATAGGAGTCGCATTCGCCTCGTTATTGGAGAAAGCGCGGCGTGGTTTTGCCGGTGGTCCGGGGGGAGGGGGGGAGGGAGCTCGAGGCTGCGAAAAATACGCGAAAAAGAAAATCGCGGAATCGGGTGTATTATATACGTGGGACAACTCGCGGATCGCCCGAGGGAGCGGAAAATGGTTTAACGTTTTTTTCTTTTTTATTTTTTTCCTTGTCCTTTTTGTTCGAATCGCACCTTCGGTATTCGGGATCGGAAGCGGAGACCGGCAAGTGTGAAGTAATCAGTCTGGATTCCTCTATCATTCCTTGCGGTTGTTGATGATTTGTTTTTTGTTTTTTAACCGAAGACGTAATAATATATTTTGTTCAGTTATTTATATGTGAGTTATTGCAATCGAACCATAATACTAACTCTTGGAAGGGTAAAGAAATTGGATAAATTTAAAAAAAAAAAATAAATAAATAAATAAAATAGAGATTTCAAATCTACAACATAGAACAGACTAAAAGTCAAATATTGCGATCAACCATTAATGACCGCATTTAAGATAAAGGCCCCAATATCTAAATTCATAGTGGACTATCTGTCTATATTTTCTCAAAATGAGCGATATTTTACGAATAATGGCGCTTCATTAAATTATTAAAAAATAAAAATCCATTGAAATTCCAAACAATTCTGTTAATTGAAAAAGGTGTATTTTGAACGTCGACATGTCAAAGTTCAGCAAAATCTCTAACATACTAGTACAGAAACAAAATCGCAAAATTGACGACAGGTGAAAAATGTCTAATCCAAATTGGACCAATATTAGAAAAGGTTTTCAAGAATTCATGAAATTTACTTTAATTAATTTACTTTAAATTATTTTTTCACATAAAAAATTTAGTTCCCTTTTGTTAAAAGGATCCGTTTACAGTTATAAATTACTAAATATTTTTACTGAATATATTAGGCGCATAAACCACATTGTAGTTGATAAAAAGAATTATACATTGCCACATATATCGTATGTTTAACAAAAGCATTGCACGAATATGCGCGCGTGTGTGCGCGTGTGTGAAAAAAACCATCAATTCGGTCAAGAGTCAAAATAAAAGCCAATACTTTATTAAAATATATTAAAAATTTATATATTTTCTTATTAATGCGTGCATCGTACATTAATATTTATATTAAAATAGTTATAAGATACTTCACACAGAAATGGACTAATTTTAAGATAAATTTTTTTTATAACATTGCGGTTACGCGTACTGCAGCCCGCACAGAGAAAGAGAGAGAGAGAGAGAGAGAGAGAGAGAGAGAGAGAGAGAGAGAGAGGCACGATTTCGCCAAATGCTCGATCACGGTCGATTCATCGATTCCGGACGAAGCTTTGTTTCGGAAATTCGTCGATTATAATAAAAGTTCAGCGATTTTCATGATCAGCGGCGTTTTTGCGCTCGAACTGGCGCAACGATCGGCTTGCTGTCTATCGCGATTCGAGATTACTGCATTCTGTGTAGTGCAGGGGCGTTTTTTTTTCTTTTTTTCCCTTTTTTTTTGTTATATTTAAAGTAATATCGAGGGGATAAATATAGTTTTTTTCCCCACGACGTGTAATGGGGGGGGGGGGGCTAGCATTAAAAATGTCGTCCGAGCTGTTCCTTTATTTTTTTTTTTAATCGATCGATTTCTCCTCCATTAAATGAATCTATCGCAGGTATATATAACATAATTAAAATTTACGAACGGGCGGAAAAGTATCGGGTCAATTTTTATTGCCATTTCGCATATAAATAGTAATCTGATAATCATGTTTCTCTTTTCAATCTAAATATTATTATTAACTGTAGGACGTCGGAGGATTTTGCAAGGATCTGCAGAATAATATGGAGCGAAGATTTTGTAATTCTCTGTTCTTACTTAAGACGGCGTAATTCTTTTTTTTCACCCCCTTTTTTTTATTAATATTTTTAGTTGCTTTGTTAATCACATGCGGTAATATACAGTATGATATTTATTGCTCTTTTTTACACTGTGTTCGGAAAAATTTTTAGTAAGCGATAATTGAGGTTTCGTGATAATTTTAACCGTGGGACATTAAAGTACGGGGAATGTAATTTTAATTCTCGGCGTAAACGAGATCGGTATTCGGAATATCCGTTGATATATATATATATATATATATATATATATATATATAAAGGTATATAAAATACATGGTTATACATACTCCCCCCCCCCCACATACACACCGACAGAAGAATAATAGATTGCTATCAATATTATCTTTTGATACAAATGCTATGTGATCGAGAGATGGATAATGTATAATAATTATTTGTTATATTTGTTTATATTGTAACATCAAATTATTATTTATTTCAAGTAATTGTTTTAAAATATCCGTCGCACTTCTCTACTCTATATGTCACCTTTTAGAATACCGCTGGACCACTGGAATAACGTCAAAGTAATTTTTGTTTTTTTTTAATTATCAAGGCACGTAAAAAATGTTGTTTTTTTAATAAAATTGTCGGTACATCATTATCACTGGTCTATTATGTAAAAATGAATATTTTAGGTACAAAATTGCAAGACCGCCGTACCATCCAGTAACATTGTTTTGTGTACACCTCCTTTAAATAAGCATGAATCAATTAAAATATATGTACAAATATATTTTATAGGCTGGTAAGTTACAACGAAATAATTCTTCTGACTCAAGAAATATTATTTTTTATTGTTTTAATATAAAAAAGAAAGTAAACAAAAACTGCATCAGATAAGAGAAATACAAATTCAGTACTTAATTTACGAGATATTATTATTTATTTATTTTCCTCGCGTATATATCTTTAAGGAGGAGGGGGAGGGGGACGATTTTATTTCGGATTTAATGACCAGAAAAAGTGACTTTTATTCAATATCCGCTAAAAGGGGTAATTGACCTTTCGTTATCAACTTTTTCACAATTTCGTTTCTTTTATTCTGCGGCCGTAAAATTAGTAGTAACTCTTATTTACGGTTATATTGATATAAAAAAAGGCTATATAAATGGAATCCTAGCGAGACGGGAAGGTGAGATCCTCAGAATTTAATTCACTGTACAATTATGCAAATTTATAGTACGTATATACTAATAAGTTTAACATATAATATACGATGGAGGGACACGAGATAATAATCGAATATTCGTTCGATAAACGACTTATCCTAATGATTGAATTTATCTAGCCTTGCGTATAGCTTACTTAAAAAAAAAAAGAAGAAATTATACGAAATCGTCTCATTTGAAAACATTTTAGAATCTCTTATTGGAAATTCTTTTCAAAACCAATATCGTAACTTATTTTCTTGTTATTTGGAATTATTTGATAATTTTGTCAAACTTCATTAAAGATTTTCAATACTTATATAACATAATACGAATTTTTATTTATATTGATATATATATATATATATATATATATATATATATATCTTCGATTTATTTCAACGTTCATTAACAAATTTGTTCAGAATCAAGATCGTAACGAAATGGAGGACCGTATAATGAATACGATGGAATGGACTGGCGTACGTTTCGGACGTTCAATGATCGTAATTATCGGCTCTCGTAACATTGTACGATGAATTTTCGTCGATCTCTTGCGGTCCCATTGGAATGGCAGTCGGACCAAAGATGCAGGATCGTGGTGGCTGTGCGGCTGCCATGGGCGAAAAGTGCGGCTGGCAAGGGACGCTTCCCTGCCCGGACCGACTCCATCCGCCGACTTGTTTATCCATATGAAACTATCAACGTCTAATAATCAACTATTCTGAAATTTATCGTCGGTAGACGTACCGGAAACACGTTTGATTTCTATAGCATCCCAAGCGAAAGGTTAATTTTTCTTGAAAAACCACAGGTTTCGAGCAAATTTCTATCAGACTTTGAATAATCGTCCGGTTTTTTCTTTAAATTTATCCCGCTCTAAGAAAGAACTACGGATGCGTAAAAATTAAAAATATTTCTGTTGACTGTTTTTTTCTTTTCTTTTTTTTTTACAAAATTTAGGGTATATTAAAATTTTTAGAATTTTATGTATAAACATACAAATTTAACACATGAACTTAGTGCGATTTGAGTAGATAAGTTGTTGGAGGGGTCAGACGGATCGTCGTTTGTTAACCTTTTTTTCCCCTTACAGCGTAGTTGTAGCCATATAGAAACCTTATATTTCAGATTTTATGGGGGGGGGGGCAATGACAAGTAAGGACAGTCTATCACTCTAATAGGATCGTAAGACCGGCTAGAAGATTTGAAATGAAAAAATCGTCGACATTCAGTATTTTTACATTTTATCACTGTATATCTCGATTATTCAGTAACGTGAAAGTTTAGAATTAATAAATATATTTTCATAAATTTGAATTCAGTGTCAAGGTTTCACTCGGCAAATTGCAGCTCGTCAAATTAAGTGTTCGTTTCCAAAGGCAGTATTGCCAAATAGTCTATACGTGCATGGCTTGTTTTTAAAGCACTGTCCATCGTGATCCGTTAAAGAGAATGAAAAAAAAAAGTATAATACATCTAATCCGAGGCTATATTAGACGATCGTGTCTAAAAGAACTATAATATCTTCCACACAGGCTCATATACACACAGCCCCCCTCCCACACCCACATATATATATATTTCGTTACAAAAGATTTGACGTGCAATCTACTTTTACGAGTCCGAAATTATTTTCACTTAAGACTTGTATTGTTTTTTGTACCATAATTATATGCTAAATATTTGTTTCTGCATTGTTCTTTTTTAATTTTTTTTTTTATTATTAGACACTTCGAGTGGATGACCTTCGGCGGAGATTTATATAGATGCAGCGGAGCGATCAAACAATAATTTTTCTTCCTTCTCTTATTTAGATCTTTACCTGTCTATTGATTTATATATATATATAATGCATGAGAATTGCTTAACATCGCTTTTATTTTTCTGCGTGATTACTGTACTGCGAATTTGTGAAAGCTCCGATTATATACAGCTAAAGGCCTGTATACTGGTCATTCCATAATAAAGGCAAGATATTATATATATATATATATATATATATATATATATATATATATATATACATTTGTCCGCGGCCGGCACCGGCGAACTTTTCCTTTCCAATTCCGCGCGCTCCTCCGATGTTTATGTCCACGTCTAGCAACCTGGCAGTGTATTATAATGTTCGGGTGTGCCTTTAACAAACTACGGTGCGAGCGAGTATATATATATATATATATATATATATATATACACGCGCGTATCGATTTGTCGCCGCGCTACGCGGGCTCGTAAAGGCAGTTGACAGCTTCTGAAAATTATACGATCATTGCATATATATATATATATATATATATATATATATATATATATATATAGAGAGAGAGAGAGAGAGAGAGAGAGAGAGAGAGAGAGAAAGAAAGAGAGAAGAATAGAGAGTAGCCTAGATTCCTGAATTATTGCTGCTCGCGGTAGGAGAACCAGGTCTCAGGGTCGTCGAATTTACGGACAATTTATACATAAAATTTTTTCACATTATTCCAAGCATATCACAGTTTATACGACCGCCTCAATCGCAGGTTCATTCACACAGTAAAATTTGCAGATTATTAAAATGAACGATATACTATTGTAACATTACTATTGCGCGAAAAAAATTATTTTCCTCTTTCAAATTTATATATATATATATATATATATATATATATATATATATATATATATATATATATAAAGTAACCGTTTTTAAATCATTCAGGGTAATAACTATAATTTCTAATAATTATTACCAAAACAATAAATTTTTTATGAACATTTCATCGCTGATTTTCTTATGTTAATTATCTTGCAAATTTTACTGATTCAAATTTATCATACTACTGAGACATTCATTGTTTTTCTTTTTCGACACATTTCTATTTCTGAAATTCTACAAACATAATTCATCATGAATTATAGCGAATTATGTAAATAGTTTACAAATGTAAACGCACATATTTTATCAATATCTTTTATTATATAAAGTATGATGATAATTGATTAGCTGTTAAGGTTTTGTCTCAGCGAATTTTGATCGATCGTGGAAAAAGTAGTCAAACAAAGTATAAAGCAAAAAGATATTTTAAATAACCTATTATATATTGTAAAAATAAAATTATTGCAAATTCTTATTAATCGATCTTTTTTATTTATATTTCTGCTAAATTACTATCGCGTTTTAAGTAAATTCAGTGCACAACATTGGAGCAAGAACGTTTATAAAACTTT
This sequence comes from Sycobia sp. Sy_11, assembly GCA_018907035.1. NCBI lineage: Eukaryota > Metazoa > Arthropoda > Insecta > Hymenoptera > Epichrysomallidae > Sycobia > Sycobia sp. Sy_11. Next base: position 1,726,489 of record JACCIC010000011.1, read on the forward strand.
GTGACTAAAACGCACAAATTAAAATTTCATAATATTCATCTCCACACCGTTTGATGAAATGGCTAGGAACTTTGAAACAAAGTGGACTATAATAACGTTAATGATGGATATATGATTTACAATAATTTAACGTTTACATGTCATAGATCATTTAAAACATGGTACTGTTTGCTCGATCGGTATACAGATTCGCTTAGATAGCCGCTTAAACGACAATATTACAATATATTATTTTTCAACTACAAAGCAAGAAAACACAAGAATATCGAAAAAAAAAATTTAAAAAAAAATATATATATGTATCTTTGCAAATAACTCGTTCACCATCCGAAAATATTCGAAGCGAAGCGCGTCTGAATTGCTGCGCATAGGAACAATTGCCAAATTTATTAGAGTTATAAAGTCTTTCTTGTATATATATGAACTCGTATAATGGGATACGATGAAACAGGTCCGTAGAATCTTAATGGAACACACCAGCGGATATAGACGCCCGAGATGAAGCTGCGAGAAGGCAATATTAAACCATATATACGAAGTCTTAAAAGATACAGATATATATATATATATATATATATATATATATATATATATATATATATATACACACACACCTCGGATAGAATCAGTATACGCAGAGGAAAACCACGGAGGAGAATTGCCCCCCTCCCTCTACCCGCATAGTACGCGCGCGATCATCGCGAGTTTATATTGTATTTCGAGTTTTCCACAGCGGATTATTTACATCGGAACCCCGCGCATTATCGCGGAGCGCGAGAATTGAATTAGGAGAGGCGGTCGACTGTCTCGGAGAAACTTTTCCGCGACGGCTTTTATTGGCCGCGTTTGTTGTAAAATGCGCGAGCGCAAAAAAAAAAAAAAAAACAACAACACAAGGCGCGCACACACAGTATCGGTAAAAGATAATAGAAACGAGGTGGGAAAGTTGATTTAAGCTGTATATCCTTAGAAAGCTTAGAGAAATGTCTATCGTACTATATATATCGTGGCTATATTAAATTAAGTTTTATCCGTTCGCGTTTCTGTCCAATTGCTTTTAAAAATATATTCTCTGTTTATCCTCAAATATTTAACTGTGTTCGAAAAACAAGACTGTGCGACTGTACTGTCTCGCACCTATAGAACGGTACGTTAACAACTTTCATTTCATTATCCATTTAGGATACCGATACGATACAATACTACTTACGATGTGTATATTCTCGATAATTTTTCTGGAATAGAATTAAGTGAGAATTTTAAATTAATCGATTTTTAAGTATCCGACGAATACGGTCCGTTATTGTTTTTTTTAATAATGAAATTTTCTACAAAGTTTAATTTAACTCACTTCTATTCGTTATTAAATAAATATTCCATCGGCCGACAGTAATATAGGAGCAAAAACCGAAGTGGAAAATTGCTAAAGGTGTATCACGTTAATGCGAAAGTGGAAAAAAAAATATATATATGTATACTTTCTTCATTTACTTTCGTATAAAAATTATGACGAAAATTCGAAAAGCTTGAAATTTATTTGTGCCACGCGAATTCCTACGGTTTGGCAAATTTAACCATGCCGAATAAAATACAATCCTTTTCGCGGTCACCTTCTTGGTCTTATAATTCCAGTCGACGATCGTGGGTTTTATTAAAGGAAGTGGAAAGTACGTTGAGAAATGTTGAGAAATCAACGGATTGTCGCGGAGTAATTAATACATTTAACATTGTCTTCAGCTCTACAAATTTTATACTATGCTATTCATTTGCATTAAGCGTTCGCAAAAAAGGTGCGACTAAATTTTCAGATTTAGCAAAACATTGACAGAATATTTTCATGAGGTTTAAGAAAAAGTCACTAATTCGGCCGAACGAACCGTTCGTGCGCCCGTCGTTTAATTTTATTTCCTTTTTAAACTATATATACATATATATATATATATATATATATATATATATATATATACATACAATAATAACTATTGTATTATGCTCATGATACATTATATATTTCATAGTATATATAGATCACTGCTGAGCATACGCGCGCTTTCCCTTTTAACACCGCCTACTTCCGTACAGGAGAGTCTAATATGTATTTGTATATGTATATATATATACATATATATATATATATATATATATATATATATATATATATATTTATATAAACAAAAAGGTCGAAATTATAATGGCGGTGCGCATGCCTTACGAGAATGCCGCGGGGGCTTCTCGTCGTAGGGGGGCATCGCGCAATTCCCCCGGTATTTTTATCGAGCTTGTTGATATATATATATATATATATATATATATATATATATATGTATACACACACACAAATATGTGTGTGTGTGTGTGTGTGTTGTGTGTGTGTGTGTGTGTGTGTGTGTGTGTGTGTGTGTGTGTGTGTGTGTGTGTGTGTGCATATAAGAGCTGCGATAATAATACGGTTGAAAATGTTTCTGCGTGGGGGCTAACTTTTTAACGTAACGAGGGAAACCTTCCACTGGTATTTTATATATATATATATATATAGTAAATAATCTCTAAGGATTAAAGATCTGGTAATTAGATCTGAGAGGAGATCATTGTGTATTTTGCTCGCGATTCGGAATCCGGTCGTCGGCGTTTTTTTTTTTGTAATTGATTTTTTTTTAAACAAGGAAGGATTTTTAACGATCCGTGCGACCGACGATTTATATTGCAATAAATGTTTTTAGTTAAGCCTTTTTAAATTAAAGGATCGGTCAAATATCATTTTGGCCAGTAAATTTTTTTTTTTTGCAATGACATTGATTCTATCTTTTCACGTACGAAATAATTTTCTTTTTGCGTTTTTCACGCAATCAGTTACGCTCGTGTTAATTAACATTATCGCTAAGTTAAGATGCCCCCCCCCCCAAAGAATATACGACAGATCTTCGCTATTGGGTCATTTGTCGTATGCATATAAAAAATTCAACGATATCCTAACAAAAGTCATTCAAAATTAAAAAATGATTAGTAAAAATTAAACTTTTAGTAAATATTATTCAAAAGTATAAATATCCGACGTATTTAGAAGCAGTTATGCTCTATTCGATTAAATTCGAGCATTTTCGGTGTGACGATCTGGTTTCTTTTTTTCCCCCGAGATGTCTGCCGTCAGGTCGAAAAAGGTTATTTTGCAGAAAAACGCGGTTTTTTCCCCTTTACTCTAACGCGGCTATTGCGTTTTCAGCGCTTCTCTCGTACATTACATACCTGCCGCATTTTTCCGTTGGCCTGTTTTTGCTGTTCTCGAACCCCCCTCCCCCTCCTCAAATAAGAAACTGCACACGGTATTCTACGTATTCGGGTTGTCCGCGTGAAACGAATCTGTATGGTTTTTGAAAAAACGACTTAAAATATAATAAAACATTCAGCTTAAACTTTTAGATTAATATATATATGTATATAGTTATATTATTATTACGTGATTGAGAATTGTATTATAAGAGTGTGTAGAATATAAGTTTTCTTTTTCGGTATTTCGAAAGTATTTTCAAAAGAATCAATAAGCGTATTTCATTTACGATTTATTTTATTGATAAATAATATAAATGATCTAACCATATACTAATGGTTAACGTAAAGTGATACCTAAAATAGACAAATTGTATGTCTACTTTAATTAAAATGTATAAAAATAATTTTCCCGTTCCTCTCTATCTTCTTGCTCTGTATAAAAACTTATCATTTATTGATAGCTGCAATGCGCATCGTTTATATATTCTACAACACTCGAAGAAATATATATAAATAAATAAATAATAATCATAATTGTATAATGATTCAAACGAGCACGTTACTTTTATTTATATAATTGAGGGTATGCTTATTTCACATTTTAATTCTATATTGTGCAAAACTAAATTTGTTATTTCCGATTATATATATATATATATATATATATATATATATATATATATATATATATATTATTATTCAAGAGAATTTGAGCAATTCGTATATATTTCTCCTACGCGCTTGTAAGAGATATGCGATGCATAAAAAATTATATAGAATATAGCGTTCCGTTTATGGAACGAAAAAGGTATATATATATATATATATATATATATATATATATATATATAATTTGTTCAAACACTAATAATTTACCAAAACGCCACCTTTCTCGCAACAATCGCCTCATTAACAGAGCGAAAATTCTCATCGACGTCGCAAAAACGATGCCGTAACGGAAAAAGTCCCCCCTTCCCCACCCCTGTCCGCGCCTTCCCGCCTTATACGGACAATTCGCGCGCGCGGAGAGCCGGCCGGGTACTATACCGATTCGAGCTGCCGATCGATGGGAATATCGAGTTGTATGTATGGGATGGAGGCCGGTATAAGTAAGAGGCCGATAAATCGTCCGCGCGACTTCCTGATTTTTGCTTCCCTGCGTCCCCGCCCGCGGCTGGACGATGAAAGTCGCGGAAAATCTGATGGATTCTCCCGTCTCTGTCTCTCCGTTACTCTCTCTCTCTCTCTCTCTCTCTCTCTCTTTCTCTCTCAGAATCGCAACGTCGAAAGTCATATATCTATATAATAAGTGAGCCGTTTTTTTTGGGGCCAAACGTAACAATTATACAGGATGTTTACCCTTTTAATCTATAAATTAGTGCAATACATCTACAGATGGGAAATGAAGTTGTTTTGGAAAACTGCTCATAAATTACTCGAACTATTTTTGGACAAGTTTTTTGCTTCTATCCTTATCCATTTGACCCATCATTTTCCCTAAATAAAACGTCATATTTTACTAATTTCGTTAAAAAGGTTCTGTGTTATTTTTATCTTATGGCCTTTATCATGATGTCATTATTTGAGTATTTCAGAAGATTTTGCCTTTATATCCAAACAGATATAGATTACCTTACTCATCTTTGATATTGTTATGAAGCACAAAATAGTATATCACGATACATATAATATGAGGTTACTTAAATCTCGCGTGTCATTATATACTATTTTATACCTTATATTATTATAAACGGGCCACATTATTTCCAATATATCTAAAAGTATCAATTGATATTTTACAAAAAACAAGAGATTTTTAAACAATTCGAACGCGTGAATCGCGCGGAACTACTGGTGAGATTGAGCGAGGCAAAAGATAATCGTATTTCTAATCATTTGGACAAGGCAAACAATTTGAAATCTTGTATTTGGTTTACAGAACAGAACGGAACGGAAGGGCCAAATGACAATCAAGACTGTTCAAAAAAATCATTGAATTATGAAATTCTTTTAACCTTACATATTATTTAAACTCATAATTTGAACTAAAATTATTATATGTTAGAATCATAAAATACCATATAAATAGTTTAAATAAATTTATAATTTTAATTAAAACATTATTGTATATTATTATTATTATATGCATTGTAAAAAAATTACTTAAAAAACAATGTCTATTCCAGCGGTGTAATCAAATATTTTATTTATATGATATAATTCTTTACTAAAAGGCCAAAACAGTTATTTTACTGATTCCAATAAATATTTAATGAAAGACTTCTTTGGATAAATATTTATTGGAATGTAACGAGGATAATTGAATAAAATGTTTTCAAATTAATTTCAAACAGTCGATTCTCTCAGAATTATTATTTATATGTTTTAATTGAACAGAATTGCAAAAAGACTAGTTCAATACGAAAGATATTTGCATAAATAATAATATTATTAATAAAATAATTGGAAGAAGTTCAATTGAGCGTCAATCGAAATTAATCACGAATTCAGGAACTTACGTTACAATTTTATATTACTTTTTAATATCGACTCATCTGACGGGCCGTCTTTAGAAAATGAAAGAGGCTCGTCCAATGACCGATCCATTTTCCGATCTAGTGCTTTGCCATAATGACCGAACAACGCCGACCGATCGAACGATATCGAGGAAGCCGCTCGATTTCCATGGAAACGAGCCGCGCCACGCATTGTCAGTAAATTGTCAAAACAAGGTTGAAACAACCAAAAAAAAAAAAAAAAAAAAATTGACCAAAGTCACCAGCCTCGATCCGTACACAGCCATATAATCTGGCTTCTTTCTACTTTTCCAAAATCACCCGCGTACATCGGCGCGACAGTCCCAACGGGACGCCCCGCGCACAATCGAAACTCGCCCTGCCGCGGCGCGCCTCGTAATCGGCAGGTTGTCGTTTCGATCGCCGTTACCGCACTGGGCACACGTTTTGATACGATTGTATTTACACACGCACGCACGCGCGCGCACGCACCAGTCTACCGAACTACACTCTTCCCGCTTCCCGCGGGGAGAGATCCCGCATTCGAGAGCGAAACGTGTTCCACGCGATTTTGGCCTTATATACGTCAAGTATACAGAGGCAGGTCGGCCCGTTCGTCGATGCTTTTTCTTACCACTATACATATATATATATATATATATATATATATATATATATGCGCGCGTGTGTGTACGATCGCGCATGTACCCCCCTCCCCCCTACGTGCCGTAACGCGAGGATTTACATTTTTTCCTCTCCACCTCGCCTCAACGTCGCCACAGCGAGAACGCGTTGGATGCGTAAGATGTCGTTTTGCAATTTGAGCGATATGGGAGTGGTTGGCGCGAGGGAGTGTAGCGGGGAGGGTGGGGGGGGGGGTAGAGATCGCGTAGTTTCTCGCGAGTTCGACACACACGCACGCACGCGCGCGCGCGCGCAGATATTGGATTAGATTATGGCGACGCGCGCTCTAATACCGGTGGATCGGGAAATTTACCATAAGGTTACATGCGCGAACTAGTCTCCGCGCGCGCTCGCGGCGACAGGCAAGTGCAACTAGGTATAAAAGTCCCGGTCGCGCCGGGAACGCGTATCAGTCGATTAAACGCAACCCTCTGGGCGAAAAATCAGCTGCACGCATCCGTCATGAAATTACTGGTAAGCCGCGTGATTTGGGTGTACGGAAAAAAAAAACAAAAAAAAAAAAAAAAAACAAAAAAAAGAAAAGAAAAAAAAACAACAAAAATCGATAAAAGTTCGAAGCATCGATACTTAAAGTCGTAAATAATTTTGTTTAAACGAATTAGAACGGGGCGCGCGCCCCAAGTGCTTCGGTGACTTGAATCGTGCATCCAACGAAATACAAACCAACGAAAAAGAAAAGAAAAAAAAAAAAAGAACAAAAAAAAATTACAGGTACTCCTCTCGCTCCTCGGCCTGATCGTCGGCCGCGCGATCGCCGCGCCGAGATACGCCGAGGCGGACGAGGACGCGCTGGGCGCGCCGCGGGACCTGCTCCACGACCGGGAGAACCAGGGCGGCGAGTCCGCGGCCGCGGCGACGTTCGCCGGCCCCGAGGACAAGAGGGTGGACAAGAGGAGCTACGGCTGGAGCCCCTGGCTGTGGCCGTCGTACGGTCACGGGCTCGGCCTCGGACTGGGGCACGGATACGCGATACACGGCCACGGCTGGCCCAGGCAAGCTATTTAGATTCTATATACGCTTTGTGTATATATATATATATATACGTGCTTAAGGGCGTGAGTTCGTTACTCTTCGCACGAATTTTTTTTTTATCGGGGAAGAGATAACGACGGTTAAAAATTTTTTTGTCCGGCATTATTTGACCCGTGCCTATAAAAAAATCCCAAACCACACCGTGCCATTATATCGGTTTACTGAAGAATATTATTATATTTTATTACCAAGGACATATTTGCCTCTGTTATTCTCGCGCATGCGCTGAAATACAAATGTTTGGATATCGTGTAAATATCTACTTGTCTTGCACCAAGTACATCATTTTATTTAATTAAAAGAATATTCACTAGATTCGAGATGACGTCGTTTGGTTTAACTGGGCGCCTCTTCTTACATCAAGTAAATACTTCCCTCGTACATAAGAAAATACTTGCTCAATTTAAGAAAATAACTTACTTGACAATAGACTCAAGGAAATATTTACTTGATAATAGACTTTTTTTTCAGCGCGGAAATCGTTTGCCCCGATTAGCTAAAATATCGTTTCAATGCAAAATGAATTGGGAATTTTAATAAAATTATCATTTATAAATGAAATATACGGAGAGAGATTTGGATACAATAGACCAGGGAATATTTGCTGAATAATAGAATTTTGCTTTAAAGTGGCACATTCAGTAATTTAGCGAACAGTCAAGATTTTTCAGAGAACAGCTGATTTTTGCCAATTCAAATTGGCGCCTTTTCCCGTCGCGTGTTTCGCGTAAACATAGAAATTGGTCAACTTAATCGCAAACTTGTAGCGATATAGCTTGTCATTTTAATTACGCTATATCTCTTCCTTTATTTTCGCGACTTTTATTTTCTTGGATGCAAATTCGAAATCAATTTACTCGACCGGCAAAAAATTGCTTTGACTGCTCGTTTCAGCAAAGTCCAATGTAAATTCTGTTAAAAGCGAAAGTTTCGATGGAAAGTTCATTCCCATAGAACTATCTTCAGTTGGATTCTTTTAAAGCTCTTTGCTAAATTTGGTAAAGATTTAATTTTGTATGGGGTTTTTTTTTTCTTTTTAATTTCAATCTTATTAAATAAGCATTTTTAGACTACTGTAAAATACTACGAGAATGATTATAAGAACTATTGGGGTTTAAAAGTATTTATAAGAGTCAAAATTGAAATATTTCTATTATTCAGCAACAACTTACATTTCTTATGTTCTTCTTCGCCATTGGTGTATTTTAAAATTTGGAACTTGGGCTTTTTTTTATCAATATCCGTGCTTTTGAAAATCGTGTATTCTCTCATTTAATTTTCCATGCAGGATATACGTAAATAATTGCTTTTAACTAATTAACAACAAGAATTTTAACCGTGTTTCACGTATATACAATATAAATCGAAGAATTTTATCTATTCAATTTTAGACTTTGACAACGTTTTTGGTCAATGAAAATTATTCTGTGAACGTTATTATTTTTAGTAATCGAGCTGTTATATCGAAAAAAAATTAGGCCGTTATAAAAAATACAATTCCACATTAACGCTTCTATTCATGATCGCTGCCCTGCTGAGATACATTTGTGATTAAAGCAAAAAAAAAAATGCCGTAAAATTCAGCGCTTCTCGGATAAGAATATAACATAGTAAAGAACGTACGTAATTTCAACAAAAACTTGATCACGGAAATATGACACGGGAATTTGAATTCCTCTAATTGTTGATATCAACGAATTAACACGATAATAGAATAATTATCAGTACTAAACTTTGCATCAAAATTTCTATCTCAGCCGACATTAATGGACTAATAAACGAATTAATAAGAATAATTCTCGTTCTTTTTTTTGTTATTTTTTTTTTGTTTTTTTATAAAAAGTCGTTTTGGCTCTCACAATACGCCGATAACTTTATACAGTACCGGATTATATATACATATATTCCTCCTGGAATTATATTTAATTGCATCTAAATTATATAAAGGCGGAAAAGAAATTCCACACTTTCGTTGCGATGCAGTAATTATATATATATATATATATATATATATATATATATATATATATATATATATATATAATATTTCATTTCCATCGCTTTTACGTAAAACAAAAGAAAACGCGGGACGGAAATAATTTAATTTAATTTAAATCGCTCTCTTGCGCCGCAAAATATTGGCGCTGCGTACGTTCCTGTTTGTATAGCAATAAATATGCTCTTGGGTAAAAAGGGCCGATGTATTTTGACTCGCAGTATGGCCAATCTAAAGGTTTTTGTCGCTAAACGTAATGGGGCATTGTTTCAATCGCAATTGTTTAAAGTAATCGAAAATAATTATTATTTTATATTGGGTAATCCCTACCCCCTCAGAAATATAGAACTATTTTAAGAAAAGAAGTTTTTAAGGTTTGTCAGACAAAAATGGATACGTAAAAAGATCGGATTTTTGATTTATTTACTTTTGTTTGTTATAGAAAATACTTTTTGGAAAATTCAAAATGATATTTTCTGCTTAAGCCTTGATTAATTCTACGATTTTAACCAAAACTTTTTCAATAAATAGGGGGTTTAAAAAATGTCCTTGCTGACATTCTAAAATGTTTTGATTTATTTAACATCGATTATTTTGTGGAATATTATTTATTATTAATTTAAATAAGGTTCGAAACGATCAATTGAAAATGGGAGATGAACGACTTTGAATTTTTCAAAAACGTAATTTTTTGGCCATTTTAGAAGTTTAATTTAGCGAAACTTACACATGAAAAAAATGATTTGGAAGCATTTTTCATTAAAATAGTCTTATATTGTTTGCCCATCCTAACTGTTTTCTATACTTTTCAACAGTAATCGTTTGAGCAATTTTCCAGTCTATTTAACAAACAAAAAGTTTTTTCATTCACAATTTCGTGATAGGCGGATGGGATAAAATACATAAGAATAGGCTTGTTTTTCATTACAAACGCGAAGTGAGGAGTGCAAAGGCTAATGTATGTTGCATTGTATATCAATTGTATTTTGTATCAATGAGTGGAGAACAACTCCCTGGTAAAAATTAAAATACTGTCCAGTAATTTAAACACAGACTGTAATAATCTCAAAAAACTACCATAAATCTAATAATCATACATATAATAAATAAGTATCTAATAAATTTAATTAGATTAATGGTCAATTGAATTAAAAAATTTGTAAAAATTATTTAGATTGCCACTGTTAGCAGCGTTGTAAATTGCTATGCATAATATATATTATCTATATATATATATATATATATATTGCCTTCCAATCATTACCTGACTTTAGTCCTTAGCCTAGCTAAACTGCAAGAAAATTATAGCAGAATACAACTTTCTATTTGAAAGCAAAAATTGTTATATATATATATATATATATATATATATATATATATATATATATTTTAGTCCACTTTTAAAAGTCAATAATTTTCCAAGTTTTTGGATATATTTTCAATCACTTATATATTTTTCCAAATTCTCGTAGCTAAGATATATTCGAATGGAAATGGAAAAGATCTTAAAAAAGAGACCTTTTCGTGTGAATGCTTTATTAACGAGTTATACGCGACTGAATGTGACGACCGTATGCGATTTTTTTATCTGCGAAACGCAGCTTATTCATACATTTTTCGATCGATGTTCATACTTTAAAGAATCGGTATAAAAATCAAGCCTTTACAGATAAATTTTAGATTTTTTTTTTCAAGATCTTTCCATTCGCGTTTTGAGATTTCGCCCAATGTGACCATTTAAATACATGTTTTAATCTCTCGGTCTGAAATTACTGTCGACTTTTTCAAAGGCTTGGGCGAGAAATTTTATTTTGAAAAAGGAAAACCAAAACGACGTCAATTTTTAAGACGAATGACGGGATTAATTGGGGGGGAGGGGGAGGATAACTAGATCGGATTGCCCGCACCCCCTGTCCGCGCCTGTCCTACTCAACATTAACGCAACTCAAATCTTCGTCCCGCAGCCTGGGCCACGGCTGGTCGAGCCACGGCTGGCCGAGCCACGGCTGGCCGAGCCACGGCTGGTCCGGCAGCAGCGGCTGGCACGGCTGGCCGATCCTCATCAGCACCGGCCACGGCGGCCACAGCAGCCACGGCTGGCACGGCGGCTGGCACAGCAAGTGGTAGAGATCGCGGACACGGATGGATCATCGGCGGGGTAGCGCGAGCGCGCGCGCGCGCGCCCGCTCTCTCTCTCTCTCTCTAGCACGCTCGCACGCGTCTCCAGCTCCTCCTTCCGGCGGCGTCAAGGATGTCAATAATGGGCGCGCGCGAGACGCCTCGGCTCCATTGTACCACTTGCATTATGCTCGTCGTCTGCGAGGGGGGGGGGGATGCCGCCGCGGCCGCCGCCCGCGGCGGGACTCGCAGTAAAAGTCTATATATATATATATATATAAATATTATGATCTATAGGTATATAAATGTATGAGAACAAGTCGACATCAGCGCGCGCGCCGTCCAGGGGAAAAACGACTAGTGGGGGGTGATTCTTTTTTTTTTTTCGCGACACGATGATGCGGCTCGCGCGCGCGCGCGCGCCCCCGATCGTCGGATCGTAAATTCCTTTCCTACGTTTATATATATATATATATATATATATATATATATATATATATATATATATATATATTATTTGCCATATAAAGTTATTGCTGCGCCCGCGTGCGCGTTTCGGTTATTATAACGGCGTGGTAATGCACAAAAAAAAAAAAGAAGACGACGAAGAAGAGAATAATCGAGGACTCGAAAGAGTTGTTATAGTGTGCCAATACTGCAAGAGAGGAAATAAAACATTTGTAAGCTCGACAACGTCTTTTGCTTGATTTATTTCGATGTACTTCCTCCCCCTTCTCCTCTTCCTCCTCCCCCCCCCTCTTCGCGCTACCCGCGCACTTTCTTCCAGGGGGACAATCTTGGGTTTTTTTGAGGTTTTTTTTGTTGCGTTGTTATTGTTGTTGTCGTCGGCATGACGGCACAAGACCTTCGAATTGTAGGGGGGAGGGCGCGTTAAAAAATATTGCTCCCTCGGCTTTTTATATCCGTTTCGTGAAGAAGGCAGGACGTGGCCGATTCTGTTAAATTAACTTCATAAATTACTGGTGGAAATTCTTTATTATAGTCACAGCGGCGAGTCACTAGAGAATGAGGCGTTTTATTTTTTAATTTGCCTTTTTCAATTATGAATGTCCAAAAGTTCCAACAAATTTACGCTAGTAACGTTAATTTATTATTTTTGTTCGAAATTGGTCATTTCATTAAAATAAAAAAAGAGAGAAATTACAAAGAAACACACATTTTTAATTAACATCTGTCCATACAAATCCGTATAAATAAATATTTTATATAATTCCAAGAGTAACAACATCGTAGTGAGTGAGCTCGAAAAAAATAATTTATACATATAATGAAAGTTGGATGGATAATCCTGAATTGAATAAACCACGCACAGCGGACGCTGTAGACCTTTTAAATTAATTATATCTATATTTGGATGATTATGATTATCAAAATACATAAATTCTAAAGAGGTAAATTTAATAAAATTTGTAGAATAACAAGAATATAATTTCGTTAATAATTTTTTAATAATAATATAACTTTTTTCCATTAAAATGAGTCAAGTAATCCAATTCTACTTTTGCATTTTTGATAAAACTGAGCATTAGGACAAATGTCTATTTTTGAGAAAATATCAATTGGGGAAAGAATATCCAATAGGAAATAAGGATTTGAGGAAAATGTTCAACAAGCAGAAATTTTATATCAAGTTGAACCGATGACAATTTTATGAAATTTAATTCAAAGTCTGTAAAAAATTTGTTGTTATTTGAGACCCAAATCATTCGCATTAATCAAATAGTATTATATTTTACGCTATATAATATTATAAAACAATAGCTCCATAAATATATTTAATAATAGAAAATTTGTTGAAGGACTTATATTTAGAATAATTTAGAATAATAATAATATAATAAAATATGATTGGTAATATATTATTTATTAACAATGAGTTAACTATATTTATTTAAATAATACGCATTCTAAAACTTTGTAATAGATATCTATAGTTGATAAGTTATCCATAGAGAAAATACGACTCCCCTACAGTAGGTATATACAGGTAAAACTTATCGACTGCTGTTATGATATTTGTAAAATAGAACTCTTCCTTATCAATATTCTAGTTTAATTTTTCTGATTATCAAAATATTTGATTATATTTATAATGTGATTAAAAAAAATAAATTTTATTATATAATATAAATATTCGAAGATCTATATCGATGCCTCTAAATAATAATATAAACCATCCAAGGAATAATCAACGGTATGTTAGTAAATAAAGCAAATAGCAATTTTTCAGACATGACTGTGTCCAATAACAGAGATCGAGATATATAACTCGATCTATCCGAAATGTGCAGATAGATCTCACTTCTAAAAGAAAATAAAAGGTAACTTTTATATTTAAAGAAAATTCATCAAGGGAGTTGAATAATACTTTCACGGTTATCAAACAAAATGTATTGAAGCAGGTAACAGTATTTTGATATTATTAAAATAATCGAGTTTTTTAAAACGAACAATATGGACTCAGAACCAGTTTTTTTTATCATTGGAGCGAACCGATCGTTTTAACACGTTTAATTCGATTAATTAAAAAATCATCGTACTATTATAATATTTTTACAAACAGATTTGACGCGAAATCAAACTTTTTATTTGATTAGCAGTGAAGAGAAGGTTTTTCGTTAAGAAAAATGAAAGTGTATTTTTTTCAATGTACTCGTAATGAACTAAAAGAAGTTAATCGAAAAATTCTTACGAATTCGGCCGATAATAATTATAGATACAATTGTAAAATGTTTTTCATTTTTTATAGTGTAAGTATTTTTGTTTTTTTTTTTTTGTTTTTAGATATACAGTTAAAGGTTACAGTGCTTCGATATTTTGAAAACAGTCACGATTGAAAATAAATTTTCTTGGGGACATATTATTCACAATAATGTAAAGACAATTGGTATTCTTAAAGAGGTATTCAATGAAATACTGAAAAATACTATTTCGTTTTACATATCTTTCCAAAAACGTCTTAAATTTTATCATTGTGTTCGAGAACAATTTGAGTTCGTCAATCGCTTAGTAGTATGGTTTTTTTCATCTTAGTGAATTTAATTAATGCTATTAAGTCAAGCTATGAAATCTTTTTATTAATAAATTATTGTAATTCTCGAGTCCAGTCTACAATTATAGGATATATAATATTCTCACGAGTAAGTCTTAATGTTTCAATAAAAATTTCCAATATATATATATATTATTTTGATAATAATTTTTATTTTTTAATAGTTTTATAAATGATGTATAAATTATGTGGGGATTTGAAATTTTTCCCGCTTGAAAGTGAGAACACGTTTAGACTCAAAATTCACTAGTTCACTAACTTAAAGGTCCAAAATTTTTAGATCAATCACGATTAAGTCTTCAATATAAATAAAACGCTCCTTGTATCTGTTTTATGACAATTAAGAAATAAACCAATAACAAGGGTAAGTTGTAGGGTATTAATTGGTCATTAATAGTCGATCAAAAAAGAACTAGACGGTTTTCGGTCAATTTCGGTAGTTGATCAAAAGCAGTTTTGAAAATTAAATCAGTTGCTGTTCAATAATAGTTGAAACTATTTTGAAGTATTTTTTAGTCCCGGTTTTGGGTCCTACTTACAGGTTATTTAGTTGACCATTTATGCAGTAAACTTTTTTTTTTAGTGTATTATAAATTCCGAGATATCGTTCCGAGATTTATTCAGTTGAATATTTATTACAGTGCACATTTGCCATAATTTATTTGTGGTTCAATTTTTGTATTAAAAATGTCCGTCAAATCCTGGCCTAGGGGATAGAAAGATTTTTGAAAAAATCGCTCGGGCGATATGTTCTAACTTCCTTTGGAATTTCTGTGCCGTAATGGAACGTTACTTTTGTTTTTATTACTCTGTGACCATGATAAAAACTGTCCGCACAACTCAAAGGCCAGTTTTTCAAATATGACTTGGCTATATTAAAAATGTCCAGTAGTACATCCCTCGCCGTGGACTTCGTCGAGTTTTTGCGTCGCAATTTTTCTCGTGCCATAATCGAGTACTGAGATTTAATTTTCAAATTAACGAACGACACATGTATACACCGTAGCCACGCTGACAGTGCTCGAATTACTCCTACGGGGGGGGGGGGTTTCGATCGCGTTCAACGGTCCGACACGGATCGTCGTTTTTCGCTCTCAATCCCAATCTAACGTCGAGGCGTCGCTCGCGCAAAACTCGCGCGAACGACGAGCGCAACGGCGACGAGCTTACGATGCCTCGATTTCGCGCGGGCACGCATCCTCCCCCCCCTCCACCCCCATTATCGACCTCTATTACAATATAACCGCGCCGCTACCACGTGCGCGTAAAACGTACGTCTGGTCGACCCTACCCAAGTGCAGTGGCGCGCTCGTAAACCCGTAGCGGAGGCGCGCACTGCCCGCGAACAAAAATAAAGCAAGTACGAGAAAGCGGCCGGGAAAATTGTACGGGCCACTTCGTTTAAACCCGTCCGAGCGTGAAATGTCCATTTAATCGTCCTTAGAGCCGGAGTATTGTACGGGTCCACGGGTTTCTCTTACCATACATACATATATATATATATATAGAGGTATGTACACTTACGCAGACACACGTCCGTGCATTGTATAATCTGGCCAGAGCGGTTTTCCATCCCCGCGTCACGCGCACCCTCTCCATTGCGGCCGCGGGACCGCGAGAGTGGCGCGCGCGAGCCGTCAAAACAAAATGATTAGCTTCGCATTGAGAGCGACGAGATGAGATAAAATCGAGAGAGAGAGAGAGAGAGAGAGAGAGAGAGAGAGAGAGAGAGAGAGAGAATAAAGGGGAGATTCGCGCTGTGTCCCGCATCCGGTAACTTCGTGAGAGACGCCACAATAGCCATATATGTATTTATATATATATATATATATATATACATTAGACATAATTATACGCATATATATGCGCGTGTATAAGCAGCTAGGGTTGAAAATCGGGAATTTTGCGGTGGTCCTCAGCCGCTCCACAACCGGACGCGCCACCGCGGAACGTCCATCCATTGTCGTCGCGCGGGGACAGCATCAGTCTCCCTGTTCCTCTCGCTCCCCCCCAGCCCCCGCTGGACCAGTTCTTCCGGGCGTCCCTCGCCCGGCGTAGCCCCTACGCCCGCGGCCAGTTCGGCCGGATAATGGGCCAGCGCGAGAGATTAAAAGGGGCGCGCGGCGGTGGTGGGGGGGGGGGTGGGGATAGGTCGGAGGAGCATCAGCGGCACGCGCGCGCCGGCCGACAGGTTTCCCATCCCCTCCTCCCGCCCCCCTCGCCGGATCGGCCCGTAGCGGAATCTGCGGCGCGGGCGCGGGACAAACTGACCGCCGGGCCTCGGACGCCCGACGCACTCTCGTCTCGTCCGCGCCACTCCGCGCTAACGCGCCGCGATGACCCGCGCTCGGCGCGCGTCAGGTGCGCAACTGGTCCAGTGCGCGCATTGTGCGCCCGAGCGCAGCGCCGCCGAGCTGGAAACTGGATCACTCGGCGGGCGCACGGGCAGGTGCGCCCGGCACCTGAGTCGGCGAGGCGGCGCGGCGGAGCGTCTCGATCTCGTGCCGCTCGGTTTTTCCTCTTCCTCTATTGATTCGTGCATCAGTCGGGGAGATTTAACGGATACGCGCGCGATCAGGCCGATTTTATTGCACGGGTGGGCTGACAAGCATTTTCATTGAAGTCACAACTGAGGGAGACGCCTGTCTATACAGAATAATTCCATACATATACACATATATTATATACCCACGTACGGATATCGCGTACCTTTCATATATCGTGCGTTCGGAAATCATTGAAAATTCTTGTTATATATACGAGATTTCGATACAATCTGTAATAATTGAAAGTCCCCGTCGCTTGATTCGCGAATTCGTTTCCCGGCGCAGTGAGACATTGCTCCGATTAATCCAGAGGCCGGGAAATTGATAAATTTTCAAGATCTGATACATGTGTTTAATTGCCAAAATATTTACTATTTTCTTACAGAACCATTGCATTAATTGGAACCCCCTCGTATTTTCGCGCTAGACACGTAGAAAAAGGCAATCTAAGTATCAAGGAGGCGAAAATGTTATAATGTAGCCAAAACTGTAAATGTGCAGTTTTTTTTTTCTTTTTTTTTTTTATTCTTTGAATATCGATCGAGATTGGGTAGTTATTGTAACGAGGTCGAACAGTCCGTATATAGAAAATCGACTCGGCTCCGATCGATAGTACAGGGGAAGGCTACATATGTACATTTGCGAAAATGTATTCATTGCACATATATCTGTTAGAATCACGCTTACGCTCTGTAATTCAACGACGAAGATATGGGGATTCAATTGTAGCGACAGGCAGATATTGTATCGCGTACGTATGCCATTGAGCTGATAAACGAAACGCGAAGAGACGGGGATAAGTCGTCAATTGAATTTGGCCGGTCCGAATCGCTCGTGGTTGACATCGGCGGCACGATACGGAAGTGTTGAGCAGGGAGGAACGAGTTTAGATCGAGATGGATAAGGGACAAATATATATATTACACACACACACACACACACACACACACACACATATGTACACGAGCAGATCCGAATGTCTTGTGTGTTTGCTATAGGACAGAGCGGCTATGTTCAGACAAAACCAACAATTTCATGCGACCCTGTTTATTTCGATCTCTCCCTAATGGGAGCTCGAATCGTTGCCACTATCCCCCCTCCCCACCCCCGCCACGGTGTCCAAATTATCAATTCAAGTTGGTCAACAATCGCGACGGTAGAATAGCACTCGGCATGTCATTGTACTCGCTTTTATTTTACAATCGTGCGATATATATATATAGGATAATTTCCACGAAAGTCGCAGATCGAGAGTTGCGAGATTGCAAAGGTCGTCAAAGTGACTGATAGCCACTGTGCAGTAATTCTAGCATTGGTTTTCGCGTGTCCAACTATCGCGGACGTAAGCTCGTTCGTAAACCCGTGTCTTCTCCCAATCGCACATCATCTCGTATTTGATAATGATGGAAAATTGTCCTAGAACAGTCGTCACCGGTCTATTACGGCTCTTTATACTCTGGTTCGGATTAAGCTTCTCATCGCAATCGCGCGCAAATAAATCTTTTACGTTCATCGTTTCTTTTGTAGCAACGAGCGACGCTTCATACAATGATATTATCAGAAGATCACTGATTTGAGATACTTCAGCGATGTCACAATATATATATATATATATATATATATATATATATATACATATTTTTTTCTATGATGCTCATCGTACATGCAGCCGCGATATGCCGAAGATTCGTTTTACTTTATATCTGACAAATATATATATAAAAGTTGAGTGGCGCTAATCGTAAATAAGAAAGTATATAACGGAAAAGATCGATACGACCAAAATGTTCGAGACGTAGGTTTGCATTTTGGAAATAATCTGGCCACTCGCTCGATTCGGGCCCAATCTGTCATTCAACATTCGGCTTACAATATACGTAATACGGGCTAAAGCAGTCGAGTCGACGTAACGCACAGTCGTCCTTTGAACACCGACCCCCCTCCCCCACCTGCCACTCATTAAAATCTAAATATCCTCGTCGCAATTACCGGTAGAAAGTCACTTGGAATTCCGTTACGCGCGTTCGTCACACAAGCCCGTACTTATTCTTGAGGAAATGTTGTTTTTTTTTTTTTTTTTTTCAAACCCCCGATGAATGACAATTCGAGAGGTAAACGGCGCAGGGCCGAGAGAGAGAGAGAGAGAGAGAGAGAGAGAGAGAGAGCGAGTAAACGATCGCGACACGTATAAAGAAGACGCAGAGAGACTCGGGCTTAGAGCCTCCTCGGAGAGGCGAGGGAAGGAGGCGGGCGGCAGTGGCGACACGGGGTGCGGGGGGGGGGTCGCTCACAAAGCACACGGACGAAGAGGAAGGTTCGAATACTCGATCAAAGGGACGCGCGGGGAATAAAACAAAGGGTGATGGCTGGTGGGCGCCTGGCAGGGGGGGAGGGGGTGAGCGCGTCACGCGAAACGTCGCGGGAACGGCCCACATTGGCCACTTCTTTCAGACGTCCATCAGTCGCGTCGAGGACATTTTCTCTCCCTTTATTCCTCTAACCGCTCGCGCTCTTCCACCTTTTTTTTTCCCCCACCGACTGCCCTCCCCTTGCCGCCACTCCCGCCCCCCATCCCTCTGCCTGTTACAATGGAGGACGCATTTGCGTCCTATTACGCGGAGAGCGCGGAGCTCCAGTTCATTGTCGAATATACCTCGTTGAATGATGTATACATAATAACATATATATATATATATATATATATATATATATATATATATATATATTACACATGAGATTATAAAGAACCCAATCAGCAGGGGTGTGTATATATATATATATATATATATATATATATATATATATATGTCGCGCGACAATCGAATTTCGAGAAAAGAAGCCGGTGCTCTTGAGGCACGCGATCTGTGCTTTTACCGCTTGTTCGGGACATTGTCCGACGACGATTTGAAACAATTAATGAATTTTGTGTAGTAGGCTTAAAATTTCGAAAATCGATTCGTCCAAGCAACGGTATATAAGTATTTTTTTCGCATCTACGACTGATTTATATCTCACTGTTGCGGATCTGTATTCGTACTCGATCATTATTGAATTTATAACGTTCCTGGGAATGAAAAAAAAAACCCCTCGTACAAAATCTATCGATCATTATTTACAATCCCATTTTGATATTAAGATATCAATGTTTGATCAAACCCAAATTTCTGCAGACACAGATAGTCGTTGAACGATGCACTAATTCGTAATAACGATCGCCGATGATCGACCGTAGAATCTGAAAATTCGAATGATTATTGGAATCGTTGTAAGCGATAATTAAATTTTAACAATCAGGAAGTTACATAAATTTAGTTTACCAATGATAATATGTAGTAGTGAAGAGCTCTTAATACTTAATCTAGATGAAATTTCTTATCGTATAACTTGATCTTTCCATTCGTATAATAAGGTGCATATAGAGAATTTCAGATTTTATAAAGATATTTCTTTGTCTTTAACATTCTAGTAAATAATATATGCATGATTTTTTCAAGGCTGTCTTCAAAATAAGTATGTTAAATTTCTTTTTTCTTTCTTTTTGTACTTCACATTTAGAAATAAATTTTACATTTAGATAATATTAAAAAGACATTATATCGACTTTATATTCTTCAGTATAAATTATCGCAGTAGTTTAATTATACTTCACATAGATGAAATTTAAAGAACAAAAAAAACAAACAAAAAATTAGTAAGAAGATTCAACGATTATCCTGTTTGAAATTACAGTTATTTAAGAAAATATGTAATTGCTGGCATTGAAAAATTTTACATACGGTGTATGAACCGTCCTCCGAGCTGTCCTAGTTTCCATTTCTGCATTGAATAATATCCCATAATGAACATTTGAATTTTGTTTATTAAATTATTTATTTCTTAATTTATCAATTATTATTTATGAAATTAATTCTTATTTTTAAAAAAGTACGTAGTTCGTATCTTATATGGACTAAAATTCTTTAATTTTTATTTAAAAATCCCCAAAATATCGTCTTTTCTTGTTTACATTATATATATATATATATATATATATATATATATATATATATATATATATATATATATATAAATTTGGCCGCGTCGACGGTACAGGAAGATCGTTCGGCGATTAATGCAGACATTGTAGACTAAATTTTTTCTATTTGAGCAAGTAGTTAGGGTGGTAGGCCTCAAATGTACGTAAAGCACCGATATTATATATACAGATTAAATGTACCACAATTAATTTTAATATAGTAAAATAAGAAAAAATACTTGGATAATTTTTGAATTATCAACTATCTGATATCAGGAATTATTAAACTACATATATATATGAAAGTGGTTTTTTTCATTTTACTATGCCATAACATAATTCTCTTTTTTGAACTTAATAGAAAATGTGGTGTAGAGCGTATCTGCAATCGGTTAGATATATATATATATATATATATATATATATATATATATATTTAACTAATGAAGATTTCAAAAATTGTTAAAATTGTTTAACATTTCTATAATCTAATTGTGATATCCTTTTTATAACTTAATAAGTACAGTGCAGTTAATGCATCGCATAACAAAATGTGGAGGCTAATCGTATCTATTTTATTTAAAATTTTTTTACATTCATCGCTGTCATTATATATAATTAAAATTGTACTATTTATTTTTCAGTTTATTTTCATGGCATTAGGAATTTTTTAAAAACGTTTACATTGATTTGATCGTCAATGGCTCAATTTGGTTTTATTTTAAAGTCTCTTTGTTAGGAAAAATGATAAAAAAGTTGAAAGGTGCAGAGAAGTTTGGATGCCATTAGTATAGAATATATTGTCATGACTTTAGAAACAGACGAAAACACATATATAGCATAATATCGTAAATTGAATTTTCATGTTGAAATGCGCTACGATTCAAACTTATTATTTAAATACTTTAACAATGACATTCCTCATTAATAAAACTGTAATATAATTATCATGATTTTTGGCCTAAACGAATCGATAAATTACTGTTTGCCAAACTGTCGATGGAAATCATTGCAATCCCATATATATATATATATATATATATATATATATATATATATATATATATATATATATACTGTAAAAATTTTTTGATAGCGTACCGAATGTATCGGTGTATATGATACGGAATGCACATGACACCGAAGTTCTGCTATCGAAAGAAATTTTTTATCTCATTATACTCGCCAACCCGCATCACCGTGTAATAATATACAGTGCATATATACTCTACGCATCCAAAAGTGCATATGCGAGGGACCAATGAGCCCCCCCCCCCTCGCCCACCCCGAAAATTGGCGCGAGACGCGCTTCGGAATCGAATGAACCGCGAGCGTCCGTGAAAAATCAATGTTCCCCTCCCCTCTATCTACCAACGAAACGAGCCGTAACCTACGCGCGAAAACGAAATTTGCGTGTCTCGAAAAACGCTCGCATAGCGCGCACCGATGCGGCACACACACACACATATATATATATATATATATATATATATATATATATTATTACCAATCGTTTCTCGTGCCCTGCCTCCCTCCCGGCGTCGTGCACTTGTGTCCTGCCCGGAGGGTATCGCCGCGGGGGGTATTTTCGAAGAGGTATGGGGTCCGGGGTGCAAATATCGCTCTTCGACACACACCTCTATGTATATATATATATATATATATATATATATATATATATATACATATACATATATATATACATATACATATACATATACATATACATATACATATACATATACAAACTTTATAGATAACCGGCGCTGTCGCACGTAGCGCTATGCACGTGCTGCGCGAGGTTCGCGGGGGCCGGGGGAATGGGAGTAGGAATTTTGCGACCTCTCTCTCAGTCTCTCCCTCCGTCGTATCCCGGTCGCGGCCATCCATTTTTACAACTCGCATACGCGCCGGCGAGCGCAGCCCTTCTCACTCCCTCCGCCGACAGAGAGAGAGAGAGACAGACACAGACACACACACACAGCACACACAGCACACACGCGCACACACACACACACCTTGCGCGGCATTCGGAACGAGGCCGCGAAAAGCGCGGAAACAGAGCCATGAAAAGAACGCGGACGGCGGGGTGGGCCGGGGGAAGGGGGGGGGTGATGGCGAGGAGCGCAGTCGTCCAGGGCCGGGCACGGGTTCGCATTACAGCGGGATTCGGAGTAATACGTCGCGCGGGTGGGCGACGGGGGGTATGGAGTATGGGGAGGGCGGGGGGTGGGTGCTGGCAGAGGTATTTGTTTTACTGCCGAGCTGCCGGCATTGGTTGAGAACGTGCTCCGCATCCCCAAAGGGCTCGCGCGTGCGTTCTCCGCATCCTGCTCGTGTGCACGGAGCGGGTGCGAACGGGCCCCTCCCCGGACCTCGCGCTCTCGATCGTAAAGGTTTTCTTCTCCTTCTTCTTCTTCTTCTTCTTCTTTTTTTTCGTTTTTAACTCTTTTAATGCGACTACGTGGCTGTGTGCGTTTGTTCGCTCGTTCGTTGGTTCTTGTTGCGAGAGGGAGAGAGAGAGAGAGAGAGAGAGAGAGAGAGAGAGAGAGAGAGAGAGAGAGAGAGAGAGCGAGGGAAAGAAGCTGCGACGGGGATCTTAGCCAGGCGATACGTTTTTCGACAGACTATATAGATACATAAATAAATGAACGAATGGCAGGTGAGATTTTTACGCGCGACGTTTAAATTTGGCTTTGACGCTGACGCGTGGATGGGACACGTAATTGTTACGGATTAAATTGCTCATACGTTGGCATGGATTTCAATTGGCCGAATTCGACACGAAAGTCCCGTTTTGAGCTCCAGGAGAGACTCGAAATTTCTATATTACCTGTGGCGGGGGGGGGGGGAGTAGGGATGGTCCAAGTTCACACATCGTCGATCGTTGGGCCAAAATTTTTAAAAATTTCACTCCTTCCAATTCTATTTCCTCGATGTATAATAATATTAAGAATGCACGAAGTATCGACAGTTGAACATGCATACTTATTGCAATGATATATTTTTAGTTACAATATTCTGTAAATAAAAAATTCTCGACCAAGAACCAGAAGATTGTTTGCAATAATTATCGAACGAAGCAATTGGATTGAGAATTGCACTTTTGATTCGAACGACGACCATTTTTGGGGCCAAAACAATCTAGCAATTCCTCGCGGACTTATAAATGCATCGATTCTGATGGAAGCCCCGTGTAGCATCGGGACCATGTATGGCATTTTAATGCGTAAGCTCGACTTTAAAAGCGATAAATTATCATTACGCAACGGCGCTCTAATGTGCTGCCATGGCGGTGGACGATAAAAGTCGCTTAAGATAAAACTTAAATTCTTTGAAGTTCGAAAAGCCCGGATCTGCAGAATGAGACTGCCCGTCTGGACGGCTGCGATTTACTTTAGTAATTAAGGCTTGAATTTCAAGGGCAACGGAGAGAGAGAGAGAGAGAGAGAGAGGAGTCTTTTCATCTCGCCCGCGGCGCAACAGGATAACGATGTAAAAAGTTTAAGGCGAGTAACAGACGGCCAAGATCGTTGAAATTTTCGCCGGCGCTTGGATGGAGCGCGATACACGAGTCACATCCGCGGTGATATGCTATTGTCACCTCCGGCGTCTATTGTAGTTCGTCGACGTTTTGTCAAATTGCAGATATCTCGCATAACGACGAATTACAAGAAGAACGAACTGTACGAATGTGACCGAAATTTTGCTCGATAAATAAACTGGCTTAAGAATAATAATCAGGATGGATTGATCAGAGCGATTGAAAAGGCACAGGGTTAACGAAGGTTCGAAAAGTTTTGTTCATATATATTTTCGATCCGACAGTTTTCGCGCGTGCTATATACTGTATAACCCATCTAGGGGACGAAAGGGGCGGGGGTGCGGTGAGCTTTTTAGCCGTATAAAAATAGGGACTCTGATATATATATATATATAGACGAGATGGTCACGAAGTTGCGCCCGTGCTTTCTTTCTGCGATACGCGACTGCCAACTTCTCTTTTTCTCTCTCTTTCTCTCTATCTCTTTCTCTCTCTCTCTCTCACTCAGTTTTTTTCCACTCTTTCTCTCTTGCGCGCACACACACACACACACACACACACACACACACACCACACACACACACACCACACACACACACACTATACGTACTTCTATATACACCACCTGGCCTCTGATTCTTCTCTATATACAGCAGCAGCAGCAGCAGCAGCAGCAGCAGCGACGAAAAACGAATGCTCGAGTAGTCCGGCATTTTGTCGGATCCTAATTTACGGCCGGGATTCCGGGCGTTTATGTCTTTCCGATATAGGGTCGTTCTCGTGGAAAACGTAGCTCGGGCGAATGTCGTCTGATCCCCCCATCCACTCCCCGGTCCCAATACCTCACACCCCCATCCTCCTTTTCTCTTTCTCTTTTTCTCCGTTTTGCCGACCGGTATATATACATATATATACACACACATATATGTACATATATGTACGTTAGGGGCAAGGGGGGGCGGGGCGGCGGCGAGTACGGTCGCCGCGTATGTCGCGCTCCTTTCGCGAAAGAGCTCGCGACGTGCCGTGAAAGGAAAGTTCATTTTTCCTCTTTTATTAACGAACCGCGAGAAATACCCTGTCTTTCTTACCACTCCCACCCCCTCCTTCCTACCCATCTCCCATTGTGTAGCGACGTCTTAAGGCGAGTTTGCGGGTCGCGAACTTTTATGGACTCGAATCTTAGACATCTATATATATTTGCTTTCAGTCCTTCTTTCCTGCTCGTCTCCTCTTTCTCCCCCTCTCTCTCTCTCTCTCTCTCTCTTGCAAATTTTCTGAGGGATCGTTTGGAGCAACGCGTTATTATAACGCACCCACCTCTCTCTCACGCCCTCCTTCACTGGCTATTTGAATAATCGAAATGACGCGGCGAGCAAACAGCGCGAGACGCCTCGCCTTTTAGTTAGCCGTGCCAAAGATGTGGCGCTGGGCGATGAGATAATTCTCATTGCATAATGAAATCTGTGCAATATATATATATAGATAGTGTTTTATTCTTAGCAATGTTGCGGGACCTGTTTTCAGTTATGGTTTAATTGGATAATCGATTGAACCTCTATAATCGAATTTACTTGTATTGTTTCCGTTTAATTGTATTTTAATCTGATTCGATTGATTTTTTTCTTAATATTATTAACATTAATAAAAAATATGAAGCAATGGTGAATAGTTCCTTTTTCAATGTTGAATAATCTCGATATTTATATTTTTGAAGATAATATATCTGCATATATATAGTTTGTTTTTTCGTGAAAAAATTAAAATCTTATTTTATATGATAATGATAATTTTCGTATATTTTAAAATTATGATTTCTTTAGTAGATTTAAAAATTTATATCCTTTACTATTCAATACGGCATTAAAAATAATAGTAAACTATATAGGATAGTCCACCTTACTCCTTTGGAAATATATCGAGTTTTTAAAAGTATCAAATTAAAATAGAGAATCAATTTCGTGCAGGTAAATATAACTCGGTCGTTTATGTATTTAACAGCATTTTTAGTGTATTTTGAAATGGACCTACCAAAATGGCATCGTCATTGTATAAGATTCGTCGAATACGAACGGCCCGTTTCTCAATTTATCAATATTCGATCAGAAATTGTATTCAGCGAATTTCTTCTATTTGCTAATTCGCGAATAATTTCACGGATTTAAATGTACAGCTTGTGCGTACATACAAGCGAAACGACAGATAATAGAATACTATATTATATAAATTATATAAAAATGAGCATATAAGCACTAAGTAAAAATATTATAGTTCATATTAATTGTTGAAGAAATTCGAAATCTTATTTAAACTTACCTTCAATGAAAAGTATAAGATGAGGCAAGTATTTCTCAATATAGTCTTGGAATTGCCCAATCTCAGTTTTTAAAAGATCGAACTAAAATTTCTTCGTCAATTTAAATCTTATTTAATAATTTTGATTAAATGTTCATTTTTTTTTTAATTAAATGATATAAATTTATAAAAACTTTTTACAAATTAAACTAAAAAGGTAATACATCCGCCAAGTGTTGGTAAAAATAAAAATTATAATCTCCTGCAGTATGTGAAATTATAAAAAAATTCTAAACCGTTACCACGCCCATAGTGGTAAAGCAGCCGTGATTCCTGAATAATTGATTTAAGAATTTCTTTATCGACGATTTCTTTGGATCTGACCAGATTAAAGATTTTATTATTCTGTTCAGTTTTCTTCTAAGCGCAAAAATAAACGAAAAATTTCTCTCATTACTTTATTAATTCAGGATTTTTTTTTATCAAACTATTGAAATTTCCACATTGCTACTTATTGCGCCAGGGAGAGGCTCATATCTAATGTGTCGAATTTGAAAAAAAAAAACCTCGTTTGTGAAAATAATACGAAACGAAAAAAATTCATTCATAAAATACATTTCGATCCGTGATTTTGACTCGTGTAATTTTCCAGCACGAATAGGAACATTGGTACAATAGACTTTTATGATTGCCTTTCACTAATACATAATCTTTCCACTGATAAATCTCCATATTAAATTAATAATATCCATCTATTCTATCAATTTAGCGTGGAATTCGTTGGATCGCTCTTGGTTTGCTCTTGGTTTCTGCATTACGTGGATCAATGCGCATATGCTGAATAATAATATTTTTCTCTCTCGCCAATTACGGAATTTTGCTCGCCCGAAGGGAGAAAAAATAGATAAAATTGCAACAAAGCAGCCGTACTTTACAATATTCTATTTGAATCGTACAGAACATCGAACGTTTTCTCAATTTAAATTAGCCCGCTTCACGTTATTGTTCCGATTTCCCTCACCCAACGCTCAGCCCTTCCGCACATCCCTCTGAAAGTTTATAGGATCTCTAGCGAGGCGTCCCCCCCCCACCTCCTCACGGCCTCGTAGGCGACGTGGGGGGGGGGTGGGGGGAGGAGAGGCGAAATCGAATCTCTCCGCAGCGACGCGCACGAACGTTGTAAAAATCGTCGGTAGAGCAGTGAGGGTATTGGCGCGCTAAATCCCCTGTAAGATTCGTTTTGCGCGAGGGCGCCCGCGTATACGGACCGCGCGACGATTTTTCGTTGTACACATATACATATATATATAGCCACCCGCATACGCATACGTGTATACATATAGAGATGGCGAAGCGGTAGCCCTCCAACGCGCACGCCGGTTGAGCGTAAAATTGCTATAGCAGCAGCAGCAGCAGCAGTAGTAGGCGACGGTATACAGCGGTCCTTCGCGTGATAACCGGCGGGGCGCGATCGAGTGCGTTTATAAGCGCGTGTGTAGATATATATATATATATATATATATATATATACACATACACACATACGCGGTAGATATATGGAAGATTTAACAGGAGATCTCGCGCACGCGCGCCCCTTCGCGGACGATTCGCGAGTATGCTTTTCAAAGGTTCATAGACACACCGGGCATTTTTGTGTATGTATATATATATATATATATATATATATATATATATATATATATATATACATACATATACCGCCGTATACGCTACGATGGGATGAACGAATGGCGGGGCTTTACGACGGTTACGGCGCTGATTCGTTCGTCGTAATCTCGGATTGCTCGCCAGCGTGCGATGCGCGCTTTGTATTGCGATAATTGCGACGGCGCCGTTTTATTATATAAAGGTGGTGAGAGGGGGGTGGTGGGGGGGGGAGGGAGGGCGATCCTCCCGCGAGTTTTATAAGGACGGCAGATCGGGCGTGAAGCGTTGCAAGTTCTGCTTTCTCCCGGATTAAGCGGTGGCGCCCGCTTGGTTTGGCGCTGCACTTTGATCATTGGAATTACGTAGTCGTTCGTCGTCGCTAGCGTCTATAGCGCGGACATACCTATATGTACCAGATAGATAGAGGTTTTTCTTTTTTTTTTTTTTTTCGTTCGCCGTTGCGCGACCGACGCGTTTTTATTGGAAAACGACGGAGTGTCTTACATTCTCTGTTTTATATATATATATATATATATATATATATATATATATATATATATATATATATCTATGTATGTGTGTGTGTAAAAGATTTTAAAATAAGTTTAATGGAAGAGCGGAGACGAACGTGCCTCGCTAGTGTTTTTATTCAGTAAGGGGTATTTCCGGAAAAAGCGCATACTTAGGAGACCAAGAATCGAATGATTTTTTTCGCAAGGGAGACAGAGCTGGAGATATAATTACATAGATCTGTATTTATTTTGTGATCTTTTTTACAAAATAGCGCAGTATAAACATTAGACAACGATACAGTGAGTCAGTATTATCAATATCGCAGATATATTTATAACGTTGGCACAGCATAAGATTGTTATCCGTAATCGAGTATAATTTAATTAGAATAAAGTATAGATAAAATTTGAAGACATAAATACAACGTAGCTCGTTCGCACGTCTATCGGCGAATGAGGTGAAGTGGATAAAAGTTGCCACGGAGGTGGGAGAGGGAGAGGGATGGAGAGAGAGAGAGAGAGAGAGAGAGAGAGAGAGAGAGAGAGAGAGAGAGAGAGAGAGAGAGAGAGAGAGCAGAGCACCAGTTGCTGAGCGAATATATTTGTCGTGTCACTTGTAGACTGTGGCTATGACTTCGTGCATAATCGACGTTTCTTACCGAGTAAATGAAAAAAAAAAAAAAAACTTTACACAGTCACATCTTCCTGGTCTTCGATTATTCGCGATTCTATCAAATTCGTGACTGTATGTGTTTAAAATTAATTACGAAGCATTACCAAGCATCTGCTTTACGTAGTGACGCATGTTTTTGTGTGACGTATTTGCTCATTTAAGTCGCATTACTTGCGAGTACTCCCGTGACATATTTCCTTATTTATGTCGCGTCTCTTACAAGTACATCGATTCCGCGTATTTCTTTAACGATTTGCAAATTACTTATTTATTTATTATTATTTTTTTTAACGATTCTAACAACGAAATGGAGGGGACGAGGGACTAATTTAATAGTCAAAGATTCTACGAGGACGTGTGTAACATTTGATTTTCTTAATAGTAGTACTCCGAGTTACTGGTATGTTTCGTGGCCGTGTGGGCTTCTTTCGTCAATGCCGCTCCTAACGTCTTACAATGTCACAGTTTCCTAATAAGCATGAGAGATTTTTTTTTTTTTTTCATTTCCTTTTACATTATCGTAAACTAACTAACATACAATTGCACAGAAGAGAATATGGGAAAATAGCGAATTTCTTTAGAAGAGCGAATTACAGATTACAGGATATAAGTTGTGGGCCGAGATTCAGGCTCGTCATCTTTTCCATCTCACGTTGGCACAGGAAGTCAAGTCTGTCCCTCGCTGAGGCAAATGCGATACCACGGAGACGCCGCGTATTAACCCTTCGATTGACTTAAAGCGAGACGCTCTCGGAACCCGAGCTAATTCGAACTTTTGCATCTCTTAACGAACCTCACAATTACGCCTGCCAGAGGCCCTAGATGCCAATATAAGGTTCTCCTAGAATTTCGAATTATTTCCGCGCAAGGGTGACGCGACAACATAACAATGAAATACAATCGTTGAACCATTGAAACGATTAAACGGAAAGAGATGGAAAAAAGTATATATTTTCAACGTTCTCGGGCAATTAATGCAGCGTACTTGGTCGCTTGCGCACGCACTGGTAATTCGCCAATGATGAAAAGTATCGTAATTCGTTCGAATTCGATGCTCTACCAGCGATTGCCGGATACTTTCGTTCTTAAATGGCCTGTGGTAATTTAATAGTCAGCTCGACCGATTTAAAACAAACCAATACCTATTTTAACCAATGTTATTTTAACACATAACAACGTCTTCGCTTTGTTTCCACAATTACTAGTAATAATTGACTGAAAAAAAAAAAACAAAGCAAAAAAAAAAGATTTAATATTTTAAATCAGTTCGACAAATGGCGCCATACGTACCATTTTATTACCCTTAATAATCCACGACAGAGGAAAAACTGCCCATTGAGCAAATCTCGCTATTCGGGCGATCTTTCCCCCTTTTTTATGCCCCCGTCTCGAATCAAAAAAAAAAAAAAAAGCAGCCTCATCTATATAAAGTTCCAAGGAGCGTATAATACACTGTTATACGTGCCACGTAACATCTCTTAACTCAGCCTATACATGTCTATTAGCATGTGTGCGTATATAAAAAAAAAAAAAAGAAAGAAAAAAAAGACCTCTCCGTATCTCCGTGAAACACGCGCGGTGTACATATAAAATTAGCCCAATGGCCGGCTTGCCGCGTGGAAGGCGAAAGAACAAGGCGGGACACGGGAGAGGGGGTGGGAAGGAGGGATGGGGGAAGGGGTGAGCGTCTCTTCCCTTCTCCCCATTCCTGACCGCCCGTACATTTATATCTACGTATATGTTCCAAGGGGAGACTGTCCCTTTCTCTCGCTCTCTCTCTCTCTCTCTCTCTCTCTCTCTCTCTCTTCTCGATATATATATATATATATATATATATATATATATATATATTGAAAAAGAGAGACTGCGGGAGTGTAGATAGAGAGCCGCGCCACGACGAAGAAGAAGAAGAAGAGGAAGAGGAGTAGGGGAAGGAGACGCGGGAGGGATGAAATTTATAGCGTCTCTGGGAGGCCAGTCTTACTGAGTATATAGAGCTCTGCTCGCTCGGTTCCAGAGGGAGGATGAGAGCGGAGAGAGAGAGAGAGAGAGAGAGAGGGAGAGGGAGAGAACGAAAGATAAGGGGACGAGACAGAGAGAAAGAGAGGATGAGCAGCGGCAGAGCGGCAGCGGGAAGCAGCAGACCTTCTCCACCCTGTAAAAGGAGGAAGGTTTAGAGGCTCTCGGGTTATGTAGGTTTGGGGATGGGGCGGCGAGGGGGGGGGCGCCCGCCGCAGAGCCACCCTCGGACTCAATGTTTTCCGCCGGGAAAGTCGGAAGTCGAACCCCTTGGCCAGCGGAGGCGCCTGCAGCCTCCTCTGCCGCCGCCGCCGCCGCCTTTCCCATACGTCTTCCCCGGGGCCAGAGGGCGAGTAAGAGAGAAAAGAGAGAGAGAGAGAGAGAGAGAGAGAGAGAGAGAGAGAGAGCGACAGAGACCGACAGAGGGTGAACGGGGAAAATTTAGTCTCTCTAGCCGCGGATTCCGAGCTCGCGCAAGAAGAGGGTGCCGCGCATTATTCCGCGCCTCGTCGACGTCGCGGTCGCGTCGCCTTGCCCGGCCCGAATGGAACTTTAACGCGGACCCGCGGGGATCGCGGCCGTTATCGTAGGCGGCGCTGGAGGGGATGTAATACCCATCTCGCCGGGCCGAAGGTCGCGGGCGTGGATTTACAAGTTCTGGACCGGGGTCTCGGGTCCCGCACCCCTCGTCCGCGAACGGACTGCTGACCCGCCGCCAAGTTGGTATTCCAGCGCTCGCCGTCTTTTTTCCACCTTGGTCCGCCTGCCTCCGACCCCTGCCGCCCCGTGTCCCGCGTCGGCGACGCTTTTTATCGGACCCTCCGCCCGGGATATCAACCCCGGCGGCGGAGTTAGCCAAATAGGGTGGAAATGCCTAGGCCAGCGGGAGATGGACGGGAGGGTAAAGGGGGGAGAGCGAGATAGAGAGACAGAGAGGGAGAGAAGAAGATGAAGGTCGTAGAGAGCGAGCCCTCGCCCTCATTCGGCCAAATTAACTTGCCTTACGGGAGCCCGGTGCATTTTTTATACACCCTCGTGCTTTCGGCCATTTTGCGCCGCCCGCGCGCGGACCTTCCACGTTTTTCTCTCTCTTTATTATCTCTCTTCTTCTTCCTCCTCGACTTTTTTCCTCGCCTATTCACTCGTACCCCCCCCCCCCCCCCAGCAGCGCGCGCCGTGGGACCATCCGTCGCTGATGCGCGCCAGCTTCGCCCCTCCGGGATTAGGGTTGGGGAAGGGGGTGGTGGTAGTGGCGGCGGTAGGGGGAAGAAGGTGAGCTCTCGGGGCTTGTCGAATCGATCGCACTGGGCGCTATGGTCAGGGGACGGAAATTGTCTTATGCGCCGGGGTTATAGAAGGTCGAAGGGGGGGGGGATTGGACGTGGCACGTGTCGGGGCGCTTAGAACATGCCTTCCTACTCTCTCCGCTTCTCTCTCTCTCTCTCTCTCTCTCTCTCTCTCTCTGTCTCTCTCCCTTACTCTCCCTGTTGGAAACGCGCGTACGCGCGCTCCGAGAGGTACGCGGTTTAATTTTTCGCTCCAAGGCGGAATCGGGTGTAAAGTGCTTCGGTGGGGAAGGAATTTTTGATAAATTGTTTCAGTTCGGAGGATAGAATAACGTTGAGCTACGCTCGTTTATATAACTTCGGGCGAAATTTTAAAAAGAACAAAATAAATAAATCCAAGTTTTATCGAAAATACTTCGTAATATTAAAATTATTTCAATAATTTGTGAAATATTGCAGTAATGTTGTGTGAAACAGGTCTCATCTGTACGTCGACGATGTGCCCATCGGTTGAAACACTCGTCGGTCAATAATTCGCATTTAAGCAAAATTTTACACGTGTTGTGATTTAATGTTATATTTCGTTATTATAAACAGCAAAAAAAAAATATAATATATAATTGATTAGAAACATCTGAAAATTTGCCGTACGATTTTTCGAATACAAATGCCAAGAATTTTGTTCTTTGGGTGCTCTATCCGATTGTAAAAAGATACTTTGACTATAGCATACACTTCATGAGCAACAGTACTTAACGCTACGAGTCTTAAATTGAGAAAACGTAAATTATGAAAACCAACCCTCCCACGCGCAAATCCCACATTCACATGCTTCGGTATTTCTCATTTCTATTTCCTTTTCTTTTTTTTTTTTTTGTTACGACGAGTGCTACAACAAGAAAATGATGATTCGATTGGAAATGTCATCTGGTAAAATACGTGCGTAAGAGGACGGTATTCGTTCTGTTCGCATGCAACTACATATATACGCCATAAGTTCCTTACACGCGCGATTGCCCCCCGTCGAAATTTTCGTCGATTTCGCAAAGAGCCGCGCGCCGCTATTCATGGCAGGTCCCGACGGCGTACGCCGAGCGTTTTTATTAATGCCGCCTGCTCGACTACGCGCGCGCATTCGTTTATATGCGCCCCCTTGAAAACTACCGGTCCGCTGGTCCTCTCAAATCTGAATACACACACACACACACACACACACACACACACAACACACACACGTTATACGCCATCTGCAGCTGCTGGCGCGCATCGGAAAAGTAAAACAGTCCGAGGGAATGGGCGAAAAGGTGGGTGGGGGCCGGGTTCGATCTCTCTCTCTCTCTCTCGGCGACCGAACGAACTTTCCCCTGAATAGGTGATCACGGTAAAACTGATTTGGCAATTCGCCTATATACTACGTCGGAGCGGCCCGCCCGGTCGCCCGCGATCTCGGAGTTCAAATTGGAGTATATATATATATATATATATACCATGTCTCGGTGCGGACGGGGGGGGTGGTTGGCTAGGGGCAAAGGGGGGGGGACTCCGGGCCGAACCACCACTAATCCAATTCTGGAGATCCCAGGACATCCTCCTCGACGGGAGGAAGATTCGGAGGGATAGCTAGAGACAGAGAAGAAGGCAGAGAGAGAGAGAGAGAGAGAGAGAGAGAGAGAGAGAAGATGGAAGGAAGGCCACAAAGCGGACGGTCGAGAAAGGGTATATATATATATATATATATATATATATATATATATATATATATACAGATGCGAGCGCTGGCGCGAGGAGGTGAATCCAGCGGGAGGAAAGATGGGAAGAGCGGGACAAGCCCGGCGGAGACGCGGGTATAATATCGCCTATGCAAATAGCCTTTAGACTTGGACAGGTTGGACGTACTTCGGCGTAGGGGCAAGGGGGTGAGTCGGAGTGAGGGGGGGGGGCAAGAGGGATCCCGATGCTAAAATTACAACCTCGCGTTAACTCCGCGCCCTTGCCATCCCTCCCCGCCCCTGTCGCTCCCTTTCGGTACGTTCGGTGGATGTTCCGAGGACGATTTTTAACGTTGTCGAATGTTTCCGAGGGCGGGGAGAGGGAGGGAAGACCTCGTTCCCATTTGGAATCGTTATTGGTTCTATGCTTGTTTTTGTTTTTTCTTTTTTTTTTTAGTAAGAACGGAAACTTGTTTAAATATTAATCAGTTATTTAACGAATGTCTTCGCGGAGACTTTTACTTTCATGACACATGGGATAGATCTAATTGTTAATCCGATGAGCGATTGACTTGGGCTCATTTATCGTTTAATATCTTCGTCGACGATTACTTTTTTCCCTCATTCGCTCGACGCATACCGGTGATGTCGGACTTTAGTCAATTTCCATGCTCCAATTTACACAAGGAGCCTTAGCCATATTATTTACGTTTACACAGTTTCATGATGACGCGTCGATATCGGACTTTCTAAAACTACGAAGTAGTCTTCGATTCGAAAATTACTGTAACTGATATTATCGATACTGTTCCTATAAATGTCAGAACGCTTCTTGGAACAACCGTCAGTGACGCGGTTATTCATTCATCCGTCAGGTGCTTTAAGGTTCGAGAAAAGAGACAAACAGTCGTTGGTTCGACAATGCGCGTTACGTTTGCTTTTTCAAAGTGTCTCATACATTCGTAATCCATTCCAATTTCTTCGTTCTCCCGATTCTCGTGTGTGTCGATCAACGTCGCGACACGTTTTTCTGAAAAAAATAACACCGAAGCCGGCATTTTCATTTTACCACCAAGATTCGATTTTAAACAATTAACGATGGAATTTCGGTATTCGTACATATACATACATACGTTACATATACATACATATACATACGTTAAATTGTTTCAGGATAGTACGCGTCTTGCATCGGGATTTGAGGGTTATTCGCTAATTACGAGAGACCCGTCGTCGTTCACTATTGTTTTGATAATTCTATTACACCGTTACTGTCTACGAAGAATCCGTAAAACCAAAAAATTCCCCCCATTATCGAGCTCTGTTTCAAGAATCGCCGAATTCAAGATTGGCGCGCAGAGATAAAATTGAAGAGGTAAAATCTGCGTTCATTCGCGTGCATCTTCGAGTCACGCTTAAAATCATAGACACTGAAAGTCTGAGATATTATTTTTACCGCATCGGATTGTACGACGTATGTTTGTAAATAATTATGGGAAGAACACTTGCCTCGATGCACTACTGTCGTACAGCATTCGTAATTTTTAATTCACTTGCAGTCGCTTGAACATTAATTTTGCATAGAAAATTCCGAGATTTTACATAATGTTTTTTTCGATCTGTCCAGAATTAGAGAAAATGACAGATTAAAATTTTGTATTTGTAAAAGAATCTATTTCAAGGTGCGTTTCGATCACGTTTGTTAAATATTAAATTAATTTCTTCTCAGTCTACCATTTCTGAATTATTGTCCGTAACTTTAAGTGACAGGCGTCCTTCGAACGAACTAAATTTTTCAATACCATTCTATCGTAGATACTGGAATTACGGGGGAAAAATATCAAAAAAAAAAGAAAGAAATCGTCAAAAATTACTAAAATTACCGAAACTTAAAGTCGGTTCGAATAAAAACAAATCCGATTGTTTTTTTTTTTTGTATTGAGCGATGAAATTTGTAATTGAAATAAACAAGCTTGATACGAGATAAGTTAAGGTTAATAGAAGAAACATTGAAATGCCTATTCGATAGCAACAATGGGAAAAAAAACCATAAAGTAATGATACACTTGTAGGAATAGAAACTGTAAAGGCTATTAACAAAGGTCAGAATATAACGAATGGCATTCTCGCGATATTCACATATTCTTGCAACGCTATTGGTACAAGTATCGACAATTACGAATAGCCCCCTCTCATCTGCCACCCCTACTTTCGATCTCTTAACCTCTCGTAATCCTTTGAACAGGCAATTTTACCGTTGCACATAAGTCTATGTACATCGAATTCACGTCCCATATTCCACGTACCCGGCATTTTTCATCCATCGGCATCAGCGACGACGACTACGCTGTTTCCAGTCGCTTTTAATTGGCCGAGTTACCGAGGGCCTGTAGCAACCGCGACGGGGGACGGCGAATTTCCTCCCGCGTCGGGTTTCATACCAATGAGGCGCGGACCTTGAAACTTGGAGGGGGCGCTTTTCCGCCACGGTCCGAGTACCGAGCTTATTCATCGTCGTGGCATTCTGGAGGAATTCCCGTTGACGAATCTGTAAGAAAGGGAAGATCTTGTAATAATTCGGATAATTCGCTATGACTGATTTTTCAAAAAGAAACAAATATATATATATATATATATGTTTTTTATCTCTATCGAATAATGTCGTCTAATGTCGTCACTCGGTAAAGAGAAAGAAAGCGGGGACAGGAGGTCGAAGCCCGGTCGCGTTACGCGTACTTTACCGCGATATCGCCCCTACGTCTCCAAGCGTAATAATTCTCCGTTTATATACTTTTTCCTTTCTCTCTCTCTCTCTCTCTCGCCCTCTATCTTTCTTTCTCCCGCGTCTATGTACAGTCCCCAGGGTCGAGTCCGCGCAGCAACGAGGACGGCGACACACGGAGAGAGTCGAGCTTTTACGCGGGCGCGACGGACACGGGGAGTGAAAGAGAGCGAGAGAGACAGAGGGAAAGGGGCGATAGGGGCGGGGGGGGGGAGACGACGCGTTCGGGAAACGGGGCAGAAGTATATCCGGACTCGCAGAGCCGCGGCGGGGGGTTCGGGGCGGTTTTCTTTTTTTTTTCCATTCCTCCTCCCCCCCCAACCCTGCCCACCGAGCTTTGCGCAGCGGTACGCATGTACACACCTATGTATACATGTGGCAGTAGTCGCGGCCTCGCTCAATACGGCGAGCCCGGCTGACCAATGGCCGCTCGTCGGCCCCCACCGGGGCGGCCGGCTGACCAGTCAGCCGATTGGACGCTGCTACGGCGTAGTACCAGTACTGCGCGACCGTGCGCGCGGCGCGCGCGGGGCCGCCTCGCTTTCTTTCTCCTTCCCTCGCCCGACGGGCTGTACAGGGGCGGAAGGCGAGCGAGCGAGCGAGCGAGCGAGAGAGAGAGAGAGAGAGAGAGAGAGAGAGAGAGAGAAGGGGGAGAGAACGAGGGGGGGTGGCGAGGAAGGGAGACAGCCCGGGACGGCGGAAAGTTAGCGAGAAGGTGGATGGGAGGGGGGAAGGGGGGACGGGAGCTTAGCCGGCGGGTCGCGTCAGACCCTCGGGCCGCCGCCGCCGCTAACTAACCGAAGAGGGATCACCCAACGGGTGGCTCGCGAATTCCTCGCCGTTCAATTTCGGCCACCTCGCCGGCCCGCGGCCGAGGCCCGGCCTCGCTTGCGGTGCGCCCGATCGCCGCGGCTTCATTTATCAGCGCGCGTGCCGTAGCGCCGAGCCGTCGCTAGGGCTGGGGTCGGATGGGGTTGATGGGGGGGGTGGGGGTGGGGTAGGAGTGCTCGAGCGAAGAGGGGAGAGAAGAACGCGAGAAGGCCGAGGATTGTTCTTGACTCTTTGCCGAGACCTCGGCTCGGTGCGCGGGATGGAAGGGGGGGGGGTGGGAGATTTTTGAGCTTCGCCTCGACTGGCTCCAGCTGTACATAATCGCGATAATTGACGGAGAACATTTTTCTGGTTCTGTCGTTTTTTTGAAATAGAGAGCTCTGTGTTTAAATTTTATAGGTATATATATATAATATGAGTGACTGGATGAAATTATGGAAGATAAGTGACTCGAAGAGACTGGGCAAATGTTGAACCGGGATAAATATACGGCTCTTGAACGATTAATGGAGTAATCATGGAGATTCTTAATTGTATGTTTTTTTTTAATCTTACCGGGTGTTTCTCAAATAAAGTCAAAATCACGATTCTTCTTAAGGGCCGGTTTTTTGGTAGACAAAAAAAATTTAACTATAAATTTTCATCGTCAGCTGCAAGATTTCGGTAGCTTGGTCTGCCTCTTCGGGCTTCGTTAAAACAAAAACAAAAGTGTATATAATAACGAAAAGTAATATAGCAGATGGCAATTAAAATTTTTAGTTCATTTTTTGTCTACCCAAAGAAACCGCGATTAAACGAAAGATGTAAACTATTCTAATTGTAACTGGTTTTTCATTTCAAATAAAATAGATGCCGATGGATACTGAATATTTATTTACTCAAGCTGTCGAATTGGGCGATGAGTACTCGTGTAGAAATTTTAGGCGCGTTATCTGCGATCGTACCGGGATCCGATTAGACTTCACGGTATTCTTACACTTCAATTTATGGGTAAATCTAGCCGGAATCCAGCCAAATACCGACGAGAAAATATTGAACCGCCTTGGAGCTTGGTTTTCATTAGATTTTCCCATTGGAATCCTCAATCCTCTTCTGCCGATATCACCTAATTGATTAATTTAAGGGAATTCATTCGTGTCTCGAGACAAGAGGCGTATACATTTTTATTTAATATCTCTTTATACTCGCTTGCTTATCGAAATTTGTTAACAGGAAAAAAATTTTTTCGGTCACCTTGCAGGCTGAATTTTCAATTACGTACCCATCGGAAAATCGTTAATTATAAGCGTTGCACAAGTTCATTCGAATAATTTCGTCAGTATACGATTATCAATTTGAACAATAATTGTACCATTGAAACATTTATGGAAATCGATAGAAGGATAAAAACTGCATATGGCGATACACAAATCATTTGCAATTTTCATTTTCGACACGCGTCAGCTGAGTCTGCCACATCCAATAAGGACAGCGACAGTTTATCGCAGAGGCATCGGTGATTTTTGTTCATCGGAAATTAAAGAGAGAAGAAAACAATAGACTCGATCGAACGATTATCATTTGACTTATAATCGTCACGGCATCAAACGGAGCAAAACGAGACGTCCAGGTCACGCGTATACTTGTCAGAATTTGCGTCAGAAAACGCGCATTACATGAGGGCGACGAATTTCTGGAGGCCACGGCGAGACTCTATCGGATGGCGCAGGGAAGCGCGGGCGAGCAAACTGGAAAATGGCGTGGGGCGCGGGGGGGGGATGTGGCACTCGCCCTCGTGCCTCGTCGCGACGTAATTCCGGAGCGGCAAACAAGGCCGAAACAACGAAACACCCTATAAGCAGCTTCCAGAGGGGGAGGTGGAATGGGGGCGGG
The DNA here is from genome assembly GCA_018907035.1 of Sycobia sp. Sy_11. Lineage (NCBI taxonomy): Eukaryota > Metazoa > Arthropoda > Insecta > Hymenoptera > Epichrysomallidae > Sycobia > Sycobia sp. Sy_11. The sequence goes on from JACCIC010000011.1 coordinate 1,766,948, forward strand.
GGGGGGTTACGAAACTCGCGGTGACCCTCCGAGTTTGCACAAGATGATATCGGTCCTCTCTCTCTCTCTCTCTCTCTCGCTCTCTCTCTCTCTCTATCCCTTCCCGTTCCCTCCCATCCCTCCGTCTCCGACTTTCTCGCTTTTCGTTAAGATTTCGCGCCCGAAACTAAAGCAGATGGGGTCTTGAAACTTTGCCAGGCGCGCGGCTGAGATCCCGGGGGGAGGGCGGGAGACGGGTGGGGGAAGGGGTACTGGATGAGATTTAAAGACGACGTCGCGCGAAGCAGCCGCGAAGCAGCCGCGGTCCTGCTCTCCCGCCGACAGGGTCGAACGAAAAGTTTGCTTAGCGAAATATCTGTGTCGCTTTTGCCCGCCGCTCGCCCCCTCGTCGTCCCACCCCCGCCGTCTTCGTGCATTACACGCCGCGTCTCTCGTTCGACCGTGTATATCTCGTCACTCTGAGGGTGGATGGAGGGCGGATTGGGGAGGGGGGCGATAGGGCGAGAGGAATGAGTTTCTCTCATTAACCACGGAGGATGCGGATTTTCTTTCTGCTTTAATCTGTATTTATATCTTTTTTTTCCTTGTTATCTTTTACAAAGGGCCTGTAAATCAAGGAACGTTTAAAGTACGAGGGTCGATTCGACGACGACCAAGGCATTCTCGATGTGTAATGCATCAGTTGGAATGACTGTGTACAATTGAAATTTGTAAAAATCTCATCGGTAAATCCATCAATGCTCACCGATTTCCCAGTGATAGTTTTACGTGCATTTTGTACATTAAATCAAATTTAAACGGAAGATTTTCAAACCTACGTATCATGAAATGCTGTAAACTACTGTTTATACGTTTTCGAATTATCTTGCAAGCCAAAAAAAAGAACAAGAGTATTGAAAATTTTTTAATGAAATTAAAAGAACAGCAAATAAAGAAAAATAAGCTGTATTCTATATGTTAATAGAGGATAAGGATACACAGTTCCAAGTTCAAAACGGGCCAGGATTATAAAAGCGTGGAGTTGCAGGAATATATTGTACGAAAAAAATAAAACGATATATATATATATATATATATATATATATATATATATATATGTATGTATATAATGTACCTCGTTCGGATTTTCCTGCGGGCACAAGTCGCGTCTTGGAGGAAAGACGATTTTTCCGCCCGTGAGACGTCGGTTTTTCGCGACTTTTCGCCAACGTACATATACATACCTAGAGATACCCATCCGTACTCGTGCATGCATATATATATATATATATATATATATATATATAATATATAGAGCCGCGAGCGCAGCCCAGAACTATCGCCACGGCAAACGAGTGAGAACGAGGGGGGAGGGGGGGGGTACGAGCGGGACGAAATGGAGAGGAAGCGGGGCGGAGGGAGACTCACCAGGGACGTGGGGATCAAAGGAAGAATTATCGGGGGCTCGGGGAGTCTCGCGGTCCGGGATTTGGTCTCGCGCGCTAGGAGACTTACCGCATGTAAATAAGGACAGAGCCGGGGCTCTTCTTCTCTCGTCTACACCCTTCCTCGCTCTCTCTCTCTCTCTCTCTCTCTCTCTCTCTCTCTCCGACTCGCACACCGTCCCGCGTAAATAACATTTTTCCGATAGCTCTCTGTCTCGCTCGCGCCAGGGTAAGAGAGCTCCGTGACTTCTGAGTCTATACATACGTATTGTACGTATATGTGGCGGCTCCGGACGATTTCTCCGCATGTGTATTATAGTCCGCGCTCGCCCCTCCGTCGATATATATATATATATATATATATATATATATATATATATATATATACACATATATATATTTCGTTCATTTTGCTGGGCCACCGCTCACCGATGTGTTTTTCTTTTCTTCTTTTTTTTTCTTCCAACTCTGTTGCCCGTGTAATACTACTAATATAAATATAAGGCAAGGATCGGCCGCTCTGATTTCTATGCTCGCGTTTTTCTTTCGGGAATTCCTTGGCGCTGCTGATTTAGAAGAATAGGATGCGCCAAAGAGGACGGGTAGAAGAAGAAAGCGCGTTTGTCGGCCGTAGCAGTCGATTGAAACATTATGAAAATTACTTTGGCTTGACAAAATTATAGGCCGTAATAATTTTATTAAAAATAAAATGTTCCTTTTTTTACATTGTGTGGTTATGACTAAACTTTATCTGAAAACAAGGTTAAGCGAGGTATAACACATAACCTTGAAGATAAATAATTGCTATCGTTATTCTGCTTTCTTATATAAATTCATTGGCTTTAATCACTATTTTACGAATTAATTATAAATGTTTATCAAGTTCATTTCGAAAATTTTGAAGTAACTTATAAGTACGTTGATACTATATACCTTATACATCTAAATACATATACAACGCATTGACAATAGCTTACACATTCGTATACAATGCATGTTATACTTATGTGAAGTCATAATCGGGCTTATATACTAACCAAGATAATGTTTTACCACTTGCGGAAATGGCAAATTGCTCATTGACTAACCGAAAACAATTTTAAAAACAACCTAGTTTCTACCTAGTTTCTACCTAGTTTCTACCAAGTTTTTAAACCTAGTTTCTACCTTTTTTTAATTTTATTGAAAACGTTCGCATTTTACAGTCTAAGATTTACCTCGTTTCTAACCACAATGATTGATTCTATTTTTACTACCTAGTAACTACTTTCCAGCCTATTAAAAATTGTTAGATTTCTACCAGGGATTATTTCGTTTATTTACAATAATTAGTTTTATTTAGCTTACGGATGCGTTGTCTCTCTCTCTTTTTCTTCATTATAACACGTCGTAGACGCGTTTACAAGTTTTTAGTCCTGGTCAATGGGGCATTAACGTAATTTTATCTTATTTTTTTTTTTTTATAAATTGATCCCAAGCGAATGCATAGCTGTCGATTATAAGGTTTTCGATCGAAACCAATTCGATCAATCGATCGAAAACAACCGCCCGAACTCCAAATTCGCAAATGCGTCCAAATGGCGCCTTTGCAGATCTACGCGCGCACCACCCCTGTCAAGATGTTAATTTAGAACTCCGGCACTGCGTGTGTACGCGCGCGCCTCTGCGTCTGCCTGATGCGACCCCGTAGCGTTGGCCAAAAATTCCGGCATCCCCGCCGGACTCGGTTGTAGCAAAGTCGCGCAGCGAGCGGCCTCCTATTATAATAATAATAATATATATATATATATATATATATATATATATTCTCGCCTCGCGCCCGGCGGGAGCGCGCGCGTGCGCGAGTCGCCTTTTCGAAACTGGTTGCGGGCGAAAATGAGCCGGAACCTGTTGGGGTCCGCGCGCGCTTCCGGTCCGCGTTCTTGATGCACGGGAGGCGGACCGCGGTTCGAGGCTAAAAAGCCTCCGTCCGACACATGAACACACACACACACACACACACACACGCGCGCGCGCGATTGTTTTTAATTGTAGGACGATATTTCGTATATATTTTCTTGTTCCGCTTGTTTGATATACACGACTTCACTGAAAGCAATTATTAATTCTAATAAATTATATTGTAAACAAAAATTGATTGATAATTAATATATATACGCACACAGACACACACACACACACACACACACACACACATATATATATATATATATATGTATGTATGTACATTAAATTAATAAATTTTTTTACGGGTCTTATAGTCTTTATACTATATCATATTATACCGTTTAATCCTTGAAGATGAACCGTAATGAATTGAGACGTCGGGCATCGTAGAAAGATTTAAATTTAAGGTGATGGAGGCAGTTAGACTGCCCTTTGCTAACATTAGAATATAACTCATATTTCTACTTTTAATATTTAATCTAATGTAATTTTATTTTTAGTAGTAATTTCTATTTTAGATTCTTCGGGGTGTATCATAATCAAGAACAGTCTGATTGTGATTATTTTAGTATAACATATTATAGTACGATAAAAATATTTATATAAAACAAAAAAATATTTATATAAGATATAAGACTGATAAAAATATTTATTAATTGAATTCAGCACAGTCGACAATACAATTGTTAATTTTTAATATGTGTGTGTGTGTGTGTACGTGATAAATTTAGAATTACAAAACAATTTTTTAAACTCTGTTAATTTGGTTCACATAAAAATACATAGCCTTTTGTAAATATTTAAATCAAATCAACAAGAATAGATATAAACATCGAAATAAATATTTTTCACTATTAAATAATTTATTTATTCTGGCCAGCATAAAGTTCATTCTAGAAATATTTTTTTTTAAAAAGAATTGATTTAACTGTATGGATCAAAATGTATTTATCCTTTAGAAAAAAAAGGCAATTTCGATCAATTTCAGGGCATTTTTTTCTTCAATGGGCGAAGCTGCAATTTTTGAACGTGATTGTTTTTCTTTTTGCTTCTTTTCTTTCGGTTTCTTTTTTTTATAAATGAATGACTAGCACGAAAACTGTTACTCTCTCTTTCCCAAATAATATTCAAATAACACATAGAAGCATTTTTGATCGGAAATAATCTTGCCGAAGAGTCGAGAAATGGAGTATCTGTTGCAGGAAATCTATACTTTTCATTTTTCTTTACCTAAAAAATTATGCATTCACGTGCGCATTTTCATGGGGAGAGGGGGAAGAATTGAGAACTGACTCGCTTAAAAAAGAAGTTGACTCGGAAAACTGGCCGACGCCTTCGAAACGGGGCGGGGGGGGGGGTAGAGCTCAGAGAGCCGCGGCGACATACAAAGACGCTGGCTTTTACTAACTACCGGTGTATATGTATATATATATATATATATATATATATATATATATATATATATATATATAAAGTACGGAGCTAGTCGGGGGAAAGTTTCCAAGGGGACTGTACTCCGGTCCGGTCTTCGAGGCACGGCGCCCGAGAGTATATAGGTTCGCGGTGTGTCCGCGGGCGCGCGGGCGCGCTTAAAAATAAAGGCATCCCCCTAGGATTCCCTCCTATATACGTATACGTTCTCTCCCTTCCGCCCCACCGCTACATACACACACACGCGAGCGCGCGCGCGCCTAATATACTATCTTCGCGTTTGTCCAGGGGTGCTCGAGGAGTGCTGTTTTTTGCTCGCACACGCGCGCACACACACACACACACACACACACACACACACACACCACACACACCACACACACACAACACACACACACAAACACACCACACGCAGAGTCTCCCTCCCGAGACGTTCTTTTTCCCCCATACAACGCGCCCCCTCACTGCATAAATAAGCGCGCCCAGCAGGCAGATCGTCCTCTCTGCCCACGCGGTCGTCGCCCGATTACATATATATATTTATATCTATATATATATATATATATACTAGCTATTATACCGCTATGCGGAGGAACAGATGCGATTTCGCATCTTTTATAAACGAGCCACCGCTGGCCATCTTCACCGTCCCCCCCCCCCTCCTCCCCCGCCACGGACGCGCGCGCTCTCTTTTTTTACGGCGCGCCCGCTCGTCTACTTAGGGTGCGACATTAGTCACACCCCCGTGACTCCGCGTCCCGCCGCGCGTTACCGCAAACGGTCCCCGGCTCGCTTCTTTCGCTTTTCCTTCGCTGCGACTCCGCGCTATTTGGCCGCCGGGCGCAGTGAAAAAACTTCGGCGCGCTCCAGTATAAAGATATTTTGCGACGAGGATCGGTCGAGTGAAATAGGTGTTCGTTAAATCGAAAAGAAAATTTTTTTTTTTCCTACTTTAAAGACATCCATGTGTAATTTACCAATTATTCATCGTAATGAATTTAATTTGTCTCGACGTTTGGCATAGACTATACATTAATTTTTTTCACTTTGCACGGTTCTTTTTTTCGGCGCACGTAGTTTAAATGAATTTTTACGTCAATGCCGAATGGAATTGAGAATTTATCACCACCGTGTCCATCCTTTATATTTCGCTAACTGCTCCCATTAAAATATTTCCGAAAAATGAAAGAATTTTTCATTTCGCAGTTATTTTACTGATATGAACTTTATGGATATATGATGCAATGTCGATATAGTTGCTGTATATACAGAAAGTCGCCGAGTGGCGAGAGAAGCAATTCAGAAAATTCGAAAACTTCAGGAATTAGATAATAACAATGTCGAAGTTTTTTCGAGTAATCGATTCCGTATGCGTACTAAATGTGATACTAAGTACCTTTGCCAGGTTAACTGCCAAAAATGTATTATTACATAGAAATATATTAGGAGAGGTAATAAAGTCCCTATAGCGAATGGAATGTTTAAAATCAGTACGCCTGACTATTTTCCGACTTTACGTAAGAAAGCGTATTTCGAGTAGAAATTTAATTTTCCATGCGATAAATTCAGATTTTAATTAATTAAAATCAACAGATGATAAACGGATAATTACAGACGGAGTAATTTTACAATTGCCCTTTAACATTATAAGATGCGAGAAGTCTCGTCGATCGAAATTTTTAATCCACAATCTGTCGATTGCCTTTGGCGATCGATGTCGCAGCCGATTGCGCCCGTTCCATTGTTGTATCCCACAAGCAATCACGACCGATCGAGTGTTCGGGGCGATCTTCCGCGATGCCGTCTGCAGTCACGATCACGCGCACGCGCGCCCCATCAGTGGCCAAAATTCGAGGGCGTGGACGAGCTAAAGCGATCGTTTGGCCGAGCGACGATTGTACAACCCGTTTGTCGTTGTAGAGCTACGGCGATAAAGGGATTGGCGAGGGGGGGGGAGGGGGCAAGAAAAAGCGAGGTGATGAATAAAAAGCCAAAGAGGAGGCGGAATAAGAGGGTGAAGCGGGAGGAAGCAGAAACGGAGAGATTTCCTTTGTTTCGCGTTCGCGACACTCGTCGCCGACTCGTTCTCGGATTGAAATGTGCCCGAGCAGCCGACGGGACAAGTGGCGAAATATATTAATATATATATATATATATATAGGTAAGAACAAGTCCCGGCTCCGTTCGGTGAAAGCGAAGATGCGCGAAGAGAGAGAGAGAGAGAGACAACCGAGGGAACACCAGCGACAAGGTGCGCTAAGGTAGCCCCCCTCCTTCTCACCGGGGGTAGACTTTTATTGGCCGCGAGTCGGCGTCCTTAACGCACTTTGCCGTTTTCCACCCCCCAGCCCACCCGGAGTTTCGAGTACGCGTGGAAAACTCCCAACCCCCTCCCATTTTCCCTCGTCTCTCACATACTTCCCACTCGCGGATTTTCATATAACGCCGCCACTGTCCTCAGTCACCTGTAAAATTACACACACACACACACACACACATATATATATATGTATGACAATATAACGCAATAATACAAGTATTACGTATATTGCATCTGCGCATACAGTATTACGACAATACGTCGTCTCGACCCCGTGTCCTCTTCCCTCGATTATATCGGTATCGTCGTGCGTCTTTATAGTCTCTCGACGACGGGGGGGGGGGGGCACGGCCGACGCTGCATCTACATACGGAGCCATGGATTTTCACCGGCCGGGGTCGGGGGATTTGGATTTATCGAGGCCGTGCTTGGAAAAAGATACATTTTTTGCCGGGCCCTCGTCCTTTGTCGGTTGGCAGTTGTGTTTTTCAAGGTGTGTATATATATATATATATATATATATATACATCTTGTTTCGTCATCGCGCGAATTCAGTAATCCGAAAGGAGCTAAAAATTCTTATGGTAACTGCGCGATTACGTACAGAAACGTGAATTTTACTTTTGTCCAATCTCTCCTTTTTTTTTGCGAAAATCGATGCACCGTATTATTTCTTTACGCGTTTGAAATTCTGATTTTGCGCCATTAATATTCGCCTTAAAAATTTGATGCACAGGGAATCCGTTCGACGTAAACATCAAACAACAGGCGTTTTTCTACTGACCCGAACGTACGATGAGAAATTTGTTAATATGTAGCTCAAGATTTTCTTGCTTATCGCTGAAACTGTGGCCTAAAGCATAAAACTTGATTCTTGATTTGCAAATATGATTTTTTAATTTATCATATACCGCAATAAAATGTCACAGAAATGTTTCTTCTTCTTCTTATATATATATATATATATATATATATATATATATATATATATATATATATAGTCTTTTTGATGGGCCATACCATGCCTCCGAGGATCGTAACAATATTTAGTGCCTATGTACACACCTATATAAACACTTCCTTTTTTTTACGCACACAGAGGACAATACCTATAACGCTTCGGAAATTTTCCACGCGCGCCCCCCAACGATTTCCATCGCCGCGATGAGTTGCGAGCGAAATAATTGCCCGAGCCCCAATTAATGAGGGGCCAAAAAGAAAAAACAAAAAATTTACATCCGCATCGACGCGCGCGCTCGATCGCGCTATATGTACCGCCTCCCCCCCCATCCCCCACCCACCCTCGGGCCCACCGCAATGGCACGCGCGCATTTGTACTCTTAGCACAGCCGCGCGCTCAATTATTCCGGCGGTATAAAAAAAAAAGGTAAAGCTTACCAAAAAGAAGCCGCGTAAAACAAGGGCTCTCGTTGGGGTGGGTGGGTGGTGAGGGCGAATTTGCCGGGGGTTGGGTGGGTTTAAGCGAGCGAGGGATGGCGGAAAACAGCGTCATCTTGAGAATAAAAGAAAAGAACTCGTACATTTATATTCGGAGTATTGGGAACGACTATATATATATATGTATGTATGTATGGTAACACGCATAAAAAGCATATTTCGAGGTTCCGTCTCGCGAGCTCGCGCGTGCGGGGTTGAGAGCAAGAAAGAGAAAGAGCGAGAGTGAAAGAGAGAGAGAGATAGAGAGAGAGAGAGAGAGAGAGAGAGAGACAGGGAGAGATAGATGAAGGAGATGCGCGCCAACGCACGTGGAGAAAGAGAGAGAAAGAGGGAGGGAGAGGGTGGGGGTTGCGGGTGGACCTTCGGATATAATACATCAAAGAGCAGATCGATACTGTACTATCCCGCGCAGACCGCGCTTATTCCAATACCGGCGAGAGACTGCTTTCCCCCTTCTCTCTCTCTCTCTCTCTCTCTCTCTCTCCCTTTCATCCTAACTGGCCGTTACTTTCCACCCCACCCACTCTCTCTCTCTCTCTCTCTCTCTCTCTCTCTCTCTCTATCTATCTATCTTTCGCTCGTTCGTTGTGCGGAGCTCTGTCCCCGCCCCCGCGCCTCGCCCCGACGAGGGACGGCGCAGTTTCCAGGAGGGGAGGGGGAGGGTGGGAGATTGGGGGCAGACTTCGATTCGTAGTAACAGCTCGCTGCGGCGCGGTCGCCGACGGATCGACGGACGAACGGACGGACGACTGCGGGGAAGCTCCCCTCCCGCCTCACCCCCACCCAACCCCGCACACGCGCGCGCAAATCGAGACAATTCGGCGCAAATGGCGGACCGATTTCGTGGCCCAGGCCCGTCCTATATATATTTATACGCCCACCCTGGGAATTATATATATATATATATACGTTTTTATTTTGCTCTCTACAGAGGGCGGAGGGACCACTTTGGTTTAAATAACTTTAGCCGGGGTATTTTTTTTTCTTTCACTAGCTTTCTTTAGTGTCTGAGGGAGGAGGGTCATTCGCCAGTTCAGAGTTTGGGCTAGCCAGCGACTCACTTTTTATACACTTTATAATACAATATTGAAATTCGGCACTATCTAAGCCGTCCGAGTATCGATTCGCTTTAGATTATTTTGTTTTTGTTTTTCATTTTTCTTTCTTTGGCTCATCTATCTTGCCGATTGGTATCGAATGACTTTTTTCACAATTTATCGCTATAGTGCATGAAAAAATAAACTGAAAGCGAAATGACTTGGGTTTTTAGAAAAATAATTTTTAGCTATTTAATTTTAATTTTTTTTTTTTTTTTTTTTGATACATGAACAATTGTATATATTACGGATCATCGTAATCTTATACAGCAAAATTTCTTTTATTCGTAGTGTTTTTTCGATATCATTCATTATGTAGGCCTGGATTGTCTATGTTATGAACACCGTTTGCTCTAGCGCTATGACTATTGTTCGAACTTTTAACGTGTTAAGAGCTAGAACAGTTCGAAACGCACGATCAGTTCGAGGCGATCGTATATATTTTCGCCTTTGTTCTTGCGCGAACATCGATAGTTTTTACTTCGTATAAGCAAACCAGTTTGAGATAAAACTATAAATCAGGAAAGCGCTTGGAATGGAGTCGAGAATCGGACATAAGAATAAAAAAAATTTTTTTTCGTAATTACAATAATATGAACGTATTATCATGTACTCTGATTCGAAACCTATCTTTCTCATACCAATTCAACTTGACAATTCTAATTCTACTTCCTTTTTTTTCTAATTCTTTGACACTGGAGCAGAATGTTTGTTTTTAATATCCTTAATGGAAATTCGACGCTACTTCAATTTCTTTCTATGATTTCCATAGTCTCGGCAACACTTACGCGAAAAACGATTATTTTTGAAACGATAAAATTTTAGAATTTGTCAAATTAATAAATATTTTTTCATTGGTCTTACAGTCCCAATCAATTATATCAATTAAATGATATTATACAGGAGAAGTGGCATGAAATTAATTTACATACAAAATTGACAATGAATTGAAATAAATTTAATTTTTAATAACACAATTTTTTCATTTGATAATAAATTTTATGAACAAAGATACGGATGTCCAATGGGGTCACCTTTGTCACCGGTTATAGCTGATTTAGTTATGGAAAAATTAGAAAGTATAGCCTTATCAAAATTGCTTTTTGAACCAATGATACTTAAGAGATATGTTGACGATATCTTTACAATTGTTTCAGAAGTTTTTGTGGATGAAATGGTGGATGTTTTTAATTCTGTACATGACAGAATTAAATTTACAAGGGAGGTTGAGGTTAATAATCAGTTGAGTTTTTTGGACATTAATGTCATTAGATGTAGTAATAATAAGGTGAAACTTAATTGGTACATAAAGCCTACTTGGTCAGGTAGGTTTTTAGATTTTAATTCACACCACCAATTCAGAAACAAAATTGGAGCATTAAAAGGTGTCATTGAAAAAAAAGAAATTGATTGGACATTAAGACCAATTAAAAAATATTTATTAATTTATATATAAGCAGTCGACAAAAGTACAATTAAATTATTTTAGAATTTTTCTATCGAACAAGATAATAATATTCTCAAGATAAAAGCAGTTGATAGTAATTGTACACAGTTACACAGTCCATAATCGTCCGAAATTCCAATATTCAAACGTAAAATCAATAAATAGTTTTTTATAATTTAATGAAAACAATGATTCATCCATTGAAGAATTTATGATCAAGCAATATGCATTGATCGAAAAGTTCATATATTCGACCTAGCGAGTCGCACTTTTTGAAGTTCCGTTTATTTTAGTGTCACTACACCGTCTGAGGCTGAAATCACACGCGAGTAATTACGAACTCTGAAGTATTATAACAAATGCAAAAAAAAAAAAAAAAAAACAATGCATAATGCACCGCAGCCGTATGCGCTGCGAGCGGAATATCGGCTCAATTTTCGCCCGATCGAATAATCATGAAAAGGACAAATCAGATCGTTACACAACGCTTGATGCGCGGATTCCCGTGTCGTTGATTAGAGAAAGTCGGCAGATAGGCGCTGATCGCTGAAAAATACAGTGGAGAGAGAGAGAGAGAAACAAAGAAAGAGGCTTCATTATTCAACGGGCCGTGAGCGCAATACGCAAAAAGGCAGGAACGGATTTATCGAAAATCATTTTGGATGGTCGTATCGGTGAAACCTGGCCAAACGCGAAGAATTTCTTTCGTGGTTATCGTTTAAGAGGAATCTTCGGAGTACAATCTATATTGTTCGATCATTACGTTGCATTTGTATCAGTATTAATCGTCTTAAGCCTCTGATCAGAGAAGTAACCTTGTTCGTATAGAGAATTTAATAACGTCCTATAGTTGACCTTATATGTTCTACGTCGCATGCTGGTTGAAGCGGGGACGATTTTAATTAAGGAAAAAAAAGTTATCCATTATAGCGGTCGCGCAATCGCACCCAAACATGCCGCGTGCCAGTTTATCGTAATACGTTGACTTATTCTCCTCGTGATGATGCCACGAAACACACAAACACACGCGCGCACACAATTCGGTTAGATCGAAAAAAAAAAAGATTTAAGAGAAAGGGGGAGCGCGATATTTAAAAATATCAGCTGTAGCTTAACGACACGAATATTTGCACTTTTATGAATGTGGGCCGACGCGAGACGACGATACTGATTGTATTGATACGAGAGTCGGATGCTCGCCGCAGTAATTTTGAAGGCGATTTACGGGGTATCGCCCCGTCTAAGATCAGTCTGAGAATTTTCATCCCAAGTGAAATAATCAGTATCAGGAGCGCCGTCGTAAGATCTAGAATTTCCGCCCCAATCTTTTGTTGCCTTAAACTTGTCTCCCGTCAATCAGAGAGAGAAGAAAGAAACGAGCCGCGCAAAGCGCGACATTCCAGTTGACGCTTCGGCCGTCCCGGTGACGGTGCCACGTCGACGCGTCGCCGGAGAGTCCAATAGCTTCGCCGGTGCGAATAATTTCAAAAAACGCACGCGAACCAGCGCGAATGAGACGCGATTCGTTTACGCGGAACTTGAGCGCAACCACCGGCGCGCGGACTCGGATATCCATTCCGACGCCAGCGCCAAGCTGATCTTGCCGCCGACTCCGAAGACTGGCACGAGAACGGCTAGCGGCATATATATATATATATATATATATATATATATATATATATATATATATAAAGTGTCGCGAAGCACAATGCGCTCCAGGCACCGCCGCCACTCGACGTTCCCGACTCCTGCGCCGCGACGTACAATGCCGCAGCTCTCGATCCCGCGGCTAATAATCCACTTTTTGGTTTTTTTTTTCACCCTCTCTCATCTCACCCCTGCGCCGCGCCCTCCCCTACTTATCCTGCTCGAAATGCGACATGGCGTTATATATAGTGTGTGTGTGTGTGTGTGTGCGTGTGTCCATGGAGTCGAGCCAGCCGTCGCGTTTTCCCATATATATATACCCCTTTGACACAGAAAAAGGAGAGAATGAAAGCAAAAATCAGATTACCTCCGCGACGTGCCCTATCTCTCCCTCGGCCCGAGCGTGTATGTATATATATATATATATATATATATATATATATATATATATATGTATGATCGAATGCGTGCGTCGCCTGACTTACCTGACACGGCGGCCCGACGCGCCGCGCTCCACTGCCAGACCGACGAGACCTGATGATGCGTTGCGTGCGAGCCGCGGCCCGGAACTGCGCTCTCCCTTTCTCTCTCACTCTACTATCTCTCCCTCTTCCTTTCTCTCTCTGTCTCTCTCTCTCTCTCTCTCTCTCTCTCACGGTTTGTCTATGTACCCGCGCCACTTCTGACGGCGCGATGTCGCGGGGACGGGCCCGGGACGAGCGGCGCTCTGGGAAAAAAGGGGTAACTCGCTCGACGCCCATAGCGGCAGCCTATACGCAATCAGGTAGGAAAAGTTCGCCAACCCCTTCTCTACATTACAGCGGCGACGTGCGTACGTATATCCATACGGGAGAGAGAAAGTCGCTTCTCAGTCAGTGTGTGTGTGTGTGTGTGGTGTGTGGAGAGAGAGAGAGAGAGAGAGAGAGAGAGAGAGAACTTCGACATTACGGGGTGAACGTGGGCCGCGATCGGCCCTTTTAGTCGAAGGGAAGCTGGTAATCCGTTCGGAATTACCGATGGTTTATGTATAGTGTCGCGTTTTTAATACAAACTGTTTGCTGGAATAGCTGAAAATAATGACGCTCTCGAGGGGATATATATATATATATACGTAATATCAAAGTTTAGCTTGAGAACCGACACACGATTATACGAGTACGTTTATTCGGGATCTGGCGTATAGATACAGCTCGTACTTTTCATTGTCGACTCGATTAGGGCGTCGGATCTTTTTTTCCAATGTACGCCTCGTGCTGATATCAACCGACGATATTACAAAATTTAGCTGGAACGCATCCGCATAGAAATAGGAGAAGGGGAAAAACAAAGAGGAGAAGAAGCTTATCCGATAATCTTCGATTATTTACCGGGCAGGAGAGTCACGCACTTTATATTTAGAAAGGTGGTCGCAGGTGTATCCATGTGTATGTGTGTATGATGTGTGTTTATGAATGTATATATATATATAAATAATCCGGGACGTTAAACGCGGCAAATCCGCAGCGCGGTATAATCGCAATAAAATTTTACGGAGGTGTCGGCACGCCCCGAGGATTTATGCCGCGTACGCGTATGCGTATCGAGATTTTATACGATGCGTGCATTTCCTCATGGTTATTATATATGTATATATAATATGTATTTATAATGTGTATATATAATATGTAATATGTGTATATATATATATATTATACATATATATATTATATGTATATATGTACAGATTATTGCATATTGACAAATAAATAAGCAACGGCCTTTATTATTTATCTATCTTTTAGTTCTTCATCGTGTCTACACAATCCAGCTTTTCCCTTCTTATAAAAACCATCGTAAGCTTAATGTTGTACGTCGACTGTGGTTAGAAGAAAAAAAAAAGATTAATATGTATACATGAAAATTCTGAAGCGGAAACTTTAAAAAGGGAAAAGACAAACTTCGGCCACCGAACACGTGTAAACGGCAACAACGCCGCAATATACCCAAGTCCTTGGGATCATTTCGAAATTGCAATTCGTGTACGGTGGCCCATTACATATATATATATATATATATATATATATATATATATATATATATATATAGGCGCCGCGCGAATTTGAAATTCCGTTCACGATTTTCACCAGAAACGGTCTACGCGCTCGCAGGCACATACGCTTGCGCGGTGTATACGTGTAATATAATAAAAAGGTGCGAGAGATACAGCGAGAAAGAGAGCGAGGGAAGAAGATGAGCAAGGGGAGAGAGGCAGAGGCAGAGAGACAGATACTCATATGCGCGCGGACCCTCCAATCCACGGATAACGGGACATCGTCCGCAGAAGGAGCCCCTCTTCCGTTATAGCTATAATATAGATATATAGAACATTTCCCCAACCGTGCACGCATATATATATATATCTACTCTCGCACCTTATATTCTATACGCGCACAGTTACCCATATATATATATATATATATATATATATATATATATATATATATATATGCGCACGTGAAGGGATAGGAGGAACCGGCGCTATCCCTGATGGGAAAAAGCGGCGACTCATCGGAGTCTGATAAAAAAAAAAAAAAAAAGAAGAAGAAAAAAAACGATGGGAGTATATAAGATCGCGGGCCGGAGGGGGGCCAAAAAGGAGCTCTGAGAGTTAAAGCGAACGTGCGAGCCACGGGGCGGAGGGGTATAGTCGGAGGGGTTAAAGGATGCTCTTCTCCGAGACACAGAGAGAACAATTAAGTTCTACAATACACGCTGTCATAGGCCGGGACGAAGGGATCCAGAGGCCTCTTTTACCCTTCCGCTCGGCGCTCCCCGCACGACGGATCGGCTTCGCGCTCCGCGACGGTCCACCGCGCCGTCGGGACGCGCCTCGACTTTGCCAACGCCGAACGCATCTCGAAATCTTCGGCCCTTCGCGCGCGTTTTTGGCTTTCTTTTTGTTTTTCTTGTTTTTTTTTTCGTTTGTTTTTTTTTTCTTTTTTTTTTTAGCGTGGAAAGTATGGGCGTTATCGGCGAAACAGCGGCTGTCCGAACAATAAGCTTCTTCGGTTCATTGTCAAAAAAATTCAAGGACTTTTGCATCGTTCGTCTGTGTAATCGCGCGCGCGCGCGCGCGTCAATATCGATGCGGAAAATCACGGATCGTCGGTCTTCGAATGGAAATAAATCGGATTCCGCTGGCCGACGGCGAGCAATGCTGATATCTACTGTACGGAATTACATCGAACCTGTCTGTTTACGAATCGTAGTGCAATACTGGCCTCTTGACGTAGGAAAAGCAAATAGAAAGGATCCCCGTCTTTTCGAGGGTCGTTTGATCGTGTTAAAAAGAACCGCAACTTTTTTTACAATGAATGCAGAATCTTGCGTTCTCCTTATGCCCAATTTATTTCCCCCTTATTTACCACCTTATTTCTCAACTACAAAGAATTAAAATGTAATTTAATGTTGGACTTTTAAATGCTAAAAAGTATTTGTTGACGAAAGTTACGTAAGAACGGCGCCTCTCATTGAGTTCCCGTATTGGAGCGACTCATTTTTGTCGGCAGTATTCGCGGATAATTTTGATTGTATCATGTCGTATTTCGTATGTCATAACAATAGTCCATTGTTTGCAATCCATAATATATACATACGATACCGATACTCATCAGAACGTTGAAATATCGTAGATGTGTTATTAATCGTTTTTCGTGCTCCTTTTACATAAAATTTGTTATTAATCAGTGAAATAATGCGTATATTAAATTTTCTATTCTGTTTTACACATTTGTAATATAAATTAATTTGGTTTTATTTTATCGTCGTTATTAACATCAGCATCGTCGTCATTATCATCGTCATGATCGTTATCATCGTCATCATCATTGTCTTCCTCATCATTTTCCTATCAAAGTTACTATTGTTATTGTTGTTAGAAAACTTCATTTTATTTGTTTCTATTATTTATGCAGTAATTGATGAATTTGAAAGAATAGCCAGTGTGTAATAGAAAAGCTCTCTATATTAAATTTTTTTTTTAAGAAAACAAAAATGTTAATGAAAAGGATCGATAATAGATTTTCATTTTTGCTTCATCGGTGTAAAGGATGTTAATAAATTTAATCATTGATTAAGACTGATCGGTTGTGTATGATGGTTTTCATTGGATTCATCGATGCCTAGTTTAAGATTTAACTCTTTCTGTTTTTCCGATTACCTAGAGTGGAAATTCCGCCATTCCAAATCTAAACGTCATCAATACGTATATCTATTAGGCCATTTTATTACATAAAAATATATTATCAGTCAATTTGGAATTCTTCAAAATACATCGAAAATAAAAGGAATTTTGGGATTTTTCTCACCCCTCTACCGTCTCCAACTAACGATCCGCGCGGAAAATCCGCCGAGTCAATAGTCGGGGCTCGGCCGCGTTCAATTTCCATCGGTCGTTGAAACTTCGGCGCGCGCGCGCGCGTTTCGACGCGGTGATGCGGTGAAATGAAGTAATATACTTCATACATAATAATAATAATAATAATAATAATTCGAAGGTGGTCGAGCCGCGCGATTTGAATAAAATAAAATATTTTCCCAACGCGGGCCCCCACCGGGGTTCGGGAAAAAAAGAGGAGGGCAAGAAGATTATCTCTGCTCTCTCTCTCTCTCTCTCTTTCTGTTTCCGAACGGTATCGAATGAAAAATACATTTTGCATTCGGTAGGTATAAGGGGGTGGCGGGCGGGCCGGGGACAATGGCATCGTCCTTCCCCCTCCCGGGACGACCGGGCTTTTTGAAATTTTAATGCCGTTACGCGGCTCGATTTCCGAAAGAGCCTCGGATGGAGTTGGGGACCAGTGTGGGGGGGGGTGTGTGAGGGAGGGGGCTATGTGCTGCTGCGCGGGACGAGGGATGGAGTCCGGGTGGGGAGGGGGGGGTGGGGCACTCGGGATGCAGAGGACGAAGGAGAAGAAGAAAAACAGAAAGGGAAAGCGGGCGGACGGCTCGTATAGGCCTACATTATACGCGTGTCTGTGTACGTTTGTTTATATATATTTAAACACAGCCACACGGGGGTGTATTAACCGACGGCCATTACCTTCGATTTCGAAATAAATTGCGCGCGCCGCGTAAAGAGGGCGGTCCGCGGTGATACATATAGGAGCAGCTTTATAACCCGGGGACTAGCCCGGCGCAGAGTAGCCCTTCGATCCTTCCCTCTTCCTCCTCCTCTGCTTCTCCTGCTTCTCGACCCTTCTTTCTCTCTCCTCCTACCTGATCCCTTCCCGACCCCCTCCCCTCTGCCGCGGGTACAGAGACGCGTACGCAGTATCGTTTATCGATCGATATCGTCCGTTTCGAATTTGGGCTATACGCCATCCCCCTCCCGGCCACCCCCCCCTTTCGTCCCTTGGAAGACTATTTTTCCTTCTATGTCTAGTTTTTTCACCACTTCATCCCATTGAATATTTACGCTTGTTTCTTGTATGTACAATTGTTTATTTATATAATTTATTCCATTACGTATTGGTGGCCGTGGGTAGCCGCAATATGACTCGGTCGAACCTGTTTTCCGTCACAGGCCTCGAACGCAAGAGCTGGCCCTGACATTGATAAGGTCTGAAAATATTTGCGTTCCCTCAGTCCGTCCGCTGGTAATGGAATTGTACGAACAATCTCGCATCTCAATCCTATCTTCGTCGTCGAGAAAATTCACGATCACATTTGCTCAATTAAGCGATCCCGCACCCATGTAAATTAAAGTAACCAATTTCGAATCTAACCTTTCTCCCGTCTAAATCGCCAATGTAAATTATCGATGGCTCCCCGAGCAGAAAACCGTTCCTTTAAAAACTAACTAAATTTTGTTGGATTTCGGACTGTTGGAGTTTACAGTAGTCTTTCCCAATCAAAATATCGAAACAAACGTTTTTATTTTCCAATTGTAGCCGGCCAGTCGAAAATCAGGGTTCGATTGAGAAGGCTGCGCTTTTCACCATTTCAATTTGCTGGCCAAAGCAACGTTTATATTCGCACTTACGCATCCCAAAATTAGATTCTTTAATTGGCAGGGAAGATATTGGGAACCGGCGGTCTGGCTATACATTTCCAATTTAGCCAGCGGGCTGAACTGCAGCTTCTGAAGCACGAGAGCTACACGATCTCGTATGGCTAAAGTATTCCCTCGCAGTTGGCTTTCAGCCCCATATGGGCCGTAAACGGGGCTGAATTTCTGGACTCTCGCGATGCGAACGCGCAAAGTTTCCCCCTGCGATCTTCCTCGACTCACCTCCCCTCGCTCAACCATCGATGAAAAAGCATCGGAGCACAGCACGTGGCTGCGGCGTGTATATATATATATATATAACTAAGCCGCGGGCAGTTTTTGCTCGCCGTTTTGCGGGCCACGCTGCCGAGGACCGATAAGGCCGAGGAGAGGAAGGCGGGATAACAGAGAGAGAGAGAGAGAGAGAGAGAGAGAGAGAGAGAGAGAGAGAGTGAGAGGGGTAGGGAGGAAGATAAGTAGCAGGAGAGAACGGCAGCGAGAGCGAGAAGAGGGCCTGCCCCCTCCGACAAATGGCCCGTCACGATTCTCGTAAATCAAGGGACGGTGCCGCGGTTGCGAGAGCGAAAGGGCCCTGACGAGGGAGGGCTGGGGGGGAGGAGGAGGAAGGAACGTACCTCGGACTATATACGCACGGCTCGCGGTTCGTCGGGCGCAAGAAAAGCCCCGCGGGCAACGGAAGGGGGCACGGATACAAATGTAGCTGTAGATAACTACGTATATACGTACGCGCACGCACACACACACACGCACACGCACCCGCGTGCACACATTATATATGTCACCGTGCGCCCGTCATTGCCGTAACCGCGGTACGGACGAGGAGGTTTGGCAAAAAGAGTCGCGGGAACCCCGGAGGATGTGTAATTCATTGGGGATGTAATATGCGGGCGAGGCGGCGATGGGATCCGGTATATTCTGCTCGGCGCGATGGGATTTCCGCTCGTCTGCCGATCGATCCGAATGGATTGCGTTTGGTCGGCGAGAGGGCCAGGAGGGTGCGAGGGGGTAGACGGTGCGAACGAGTCTTATGGATATTCAATTAATTCCGCGCGAGGGACGAGGTCTAGAGATCGGGAAATTATCAATAGCGTGGATTGTATAGTGCGCACTCGTCGTTACCGCGTAATTGATATTCTGTAATAATATATTGGGAACACGGAGTGTTTTAAGAAGGGCGTAACTCGAGAATAATTCGGAGGCTTGGGGTTCGTTCTCCTTTTTTGATTAAAATGGCATTAAATGGCCCGCGATTATCTTGTATCCGGGAGGAAACGCGTTCAAGTCTCGTTTAAGGTGCTTCCACGGTTATGGAATTTGCACGCGCAGACGGTAGATGATCGATGATCTCGACATTACACGTACGAGCGGCGAGCCGCGTCTATCCCAATGAATCCATGCCATCGACAAGACACGCGAAATGAAACTTTTACGATCGCAAGAGCGAGGAATTTCTCTAGAACTCGTCGCGCACGTGGTCGACGCGTTCCAGGTGGCCAGTACCGGGAACATTAGACGGTCTACGGCAGCGGTTGGACAGCGAATCGTTGCCGACGACTTAGCGTAATATAGAATTACGCTCCCATATACGAAAGCCAATTCCAGCCGGTGGCGTACGCGCGTAGTCCCTTCCCAGGAATCGGCGGCGTGGAATCCTCCTTACGACGCCGAAACGCAGACGATCGTAATACTGTATAAATATTTGTAATTTCTTTCATTACATGCGGGTGACAAAATTGAATCGTACTCCAGCGAGGTAAAAGCGTCATTTTTAGATTGGAAAATATCATTCAATATGTTTAGGTTTAGTAACAGAAAAAAAAACACACACGTACATAGTTCGTAAAGATAGGCAACTTTCACATTCTCAATAGAGAAAATAATTTCACAGTACGCTTCTAATTTAAGAAACTATTGGCTCACATAAATGAAATCCATATTTGGCTCATGCAATTCTCAAGATACAAATGAAACATTGATCTCGATAATTTCGGAAACTCCCGACTTGCAAATAAATCAACGA
Source organism: Sycobia sp. Sy_11 (assembly GCA_018907035.1). NCBI lineage: Eukaryota > Metazoa > Arthropoda > Insecta > Hymenoptera > Epichrysomallidae > Sycobia > Sycobia sp. Sy_11. The sequence continues at coordinate 1,787,788 of JACCIC010000011.1, forward strand.
TTCACAACCGCGCACCGAAGCGAATTCGAGATCTTAATTCGTCCCCCCCCCGCCCCTACCCGCCCTTAAGGTTTTCACCCCTCGCCCTTTCCCCAAAACTCGTTTTACGCCGCTATTATGAAATCGCACGGCTCGATACATGGCCTCAGCCCCCCTCCTCGGCGCCCGGAACTCACGGGGGCATAAATAAGCAAATAATCGCGCACCGCGGGCCGAAATTCGATTCCGGGCCGTCGCTGCCGTCGCTGCTGCCGCCGCCCGCTCGCCCGTCCCGCGCGAACCCTTTCGCAAAGGGGGTTCGCTGCTCCCGTCGCCGCCGCCGCCGCCGAGGACGTCGTCGTCGCTGCTGTAAATGCAGCGAGGCTACCGGTCCCAAGGTACAGGCGTAAACCCTTCGCTTGGGCGAAGAACGAGAGAGAGAGAGAGAGAGAGAGAGACAGACAGAAAGAAAGTGGCATACATATAGAAACATGGCCCAATGCATAAAACGAACGATCGAAAGTGAGCGAGGGTAAGGGAGGGAGGGTTGCGCCCGAGAGAGTGAGAGAGAGAGCGCGGTCGCGCGAAAATTCGTCGAGCCGCGCGTGCGGGCCTGACATCCCCCTCGAAAATTTTTTAAATATTTGAATTAAACCCTTCGCGTCGACTAGACGGAGAGGGTGGGGGAGAAGGGTGCACGGCGCAATGTATGCCTGCACAGTGTACGTACGCGGCAGTTCTTTGGGTTAACGGGGTCGCGGGGAATCCCCAGCTACCTATACCTGCGGGAACCCTTCTCTTACTCTTCGTCTCTCTCTCTCTCTCTCTCTCTCTCTCTCCCTCTCTCTCGCTCACTCTCTTTATCCTCCATTATTATTTACCTCGTGTCGGCCGTTTTTGCATCTGCGGCAGCGCGCGCGCGCGCCGGCTGCCGCCGCAAGGTACGCGCCGATACCCGGGCCGCTCCATGTAAAATTATGTTAATGGATTATCCCCGTACGCAACGGGGACCGCTTCCGTTCGGGCCATTAAGCGGAGCGCGGCGGCGCACAATGCGACGAGCCGGGGAGAGAGAGAGAGAGAGAGAGAGAGAGAGAGAGTGTGAGCTGAGTTAAAGGATGCAGCGCCACTGGCGCTCTTTTGCGTTTTTAATCTATACACGTGTGTATATGCGTACGGGGACCGCGCGGGGCGGCAGAAGCGAGAGCGCGCACGCGCGCGGATGTTTTCTTTGTCGCGCGCGAAGTAGGTCGCGAGGATGATGTGCGCGAGCTATATATATATATATATATATACCATACACTTTGATCCGCGCTCGAAGCCATGAGTCGCCCTTGCGTATTCCAATGGGCCTCCGCCGAATGATGCGCGTTCTCTATTCTTCGCCGTTCTCTTTACATCCATGATGGACGGTCAAAATGAACGGTCCAAAAATTTCCAACAATTTGATTCTCCAATTGACGTCGGACGTTCCGGCCTTCTTGTTCAGCGAGCATTTGCACGTGCAATTACGGCGGGCTTATCGATCGTTGCGCTGGGACACGCGCATTTCAAACCAATTTTCATTCCCCTATCAACGATGTATGCGGCGGTGTAGAAAAAAAAAAAAATTCTCCATTCAAATTATATGCTAAACGATTTTCCATGGGGAACGCGCGCTAACGCACTACTCCTAAGCTGGATTTATTGAGCCTCCTCGCCCGTTCGCGGCGCTCCCTAAGCCTAAGGAATAGCCTATTTTTCGGATTTAGTCCGCAGGAACCGTATCGAGCAAAATTTTTTTTTCTCCCTCCCTCGAAATAATTCGTTATTTTGTTTCTTCTTTTTTTTTTTTTTTTTTTTTATTCTACGCGTTATCGTTTCCCTTGCCTCGTTAAGGCACGGAAAGTCGCCGCCGTCATTGGTCTTCGTTGCATTATCTTTATTCCCAGCGCGGCGGTTCTCTTTGGCCTCCGTTACTGCCCAATTTTCACGGCCGCAATGCTCGCGCGATATTTCGGCGCACGCACAGCACTGGGAGTCGTTAACTAACGAGCGATTCGGGACCTTTATATGGTTCCTTTTATATACACGCATACACACGCACACGCATATATACATATATGAATGCACAGGCGGCGCTCGAGCCCGGCCCGGAGAAAAAAAAAAAGAATCGCCGAGGGATGCGCGAGCACGAAGGCGACAGATGGGGTTAAAAAATGGTGAAAAGGATTATAGGGAAGCGCCGAGAGCGGCGGCTGCTGATCCTCTTCCCATTTTCATTTCTGTTACCCGTGCTACCTTTATGTGTATATATATATATACACACTACACCTATGAATATGTATATATATATATATATATATATATATATATATATATACACGCACGAACTATATATTCCTCTCGTTCTCGCCACACTCGGGCCCCTCCGACGATTCCTATATGTAACGTTTTGGTCGCCGCCACCGCGCGTCGCGGTGGGATCATCCGCATTACATTTTCAAATTGAAGACGGAATCAGTTTCTTTTTTCTTTTTTTTTTCCTTTGGCCCTTGCGGGAGAAACGACGCGGCGGTGGTCGCGTCTATTGTCAAAAAGTAAAAAAAAAAAAAAAAAAAAATAAAGAAAACACAGGACGCTATAAAGTAATTTATCAAAAGATATAGGTATATGCACACTTTGTGTCTAATTGTGCCATTTGTTAAACACCTTTTTTTTTCTTTATCGTATCCGTTGTTGGTTATAAAAATTCCTGTATTGTACAAATATTTACGTGTCCCGTACCAAATGACTTTTATTCGCTCGAATTTATTCACAGAATACGAGTGTGATTTACACAATCCGCGAAAAGTTCTCAATTCCCGAAATTGCCACCGAATATTCATCCATTCTTTTTCTAGGTTAGATGTATAAAAAACAGTCTGGGATCATAATAAGAGCTGTGCCCTCCTTGCAGGATGTAAAATTAATATTTGACCAGCATTATTGGTCTACAAGCTAACAATGATTTATTGGAAGGAGCTTTTGGCCAGAAAAAGTTGGACATATGACGATAGCGATATAATATACACCTCTTTTTACGCATTGAAATAGGATTCGTAATAGAAATTTGAATACGATGTACCTTATACGGCGTCTGAAACGATAATTTTTCATGAAATGATAATTAAATTTCAAAATGCCTGAACTAACAATCTATTACTTTTTTGAATAAAAAAAAGTGTGTTTAGAGTTTAACAAGGAATATATTAGAATTGACCAATATTATTCCAATAAAAAATTTTTCTTTTGAAATCGTCAGGAAAAATCTAGTGTATTAATCAATGGGCAGTATGGTCTATTTATAATTGAAATGGCAACAATTCGTAATTTTGTAGCTGCCAACGTCTCGATGATTCGCTGAAAATTTTCCGGATTCCATTTTTATAAATGCATGTTTACTATCGCACATTCATATATTATATGTATAACCCCCCAAGAAAGACCAATAAAGCAATTCGCACCGTGGAGAGCGGAGCGCCGCGCCCGATCCACGAGATAAGAAATCAGCGGGCGACATCATCTCGAGAGGCGCCCCGTGGCGGGCCGCCTCTCGTCCCACCGCCTCTCCCCCGTTACTGCGCCAGCGCTTATCGGCGCGAGATCTCGGTCGCGGTCCGCGGTCGCCGCGTCATCTCGAGGAGTTTATAGAGGAGTATATAGCGCCTCTTCCCCCCCACCCCCCTTTCCTCCCTACCCGCCCCACGCGCAAGATGCGCCCGGATAATTCGGGGGCGCGTCCGAGCGCGCTCGAGGGCTCTTCACACACACACGCGCGCGCGCGCGCGCGCATGCACGTACCAGACACGCGGATGCGCATACGCTCCACATGCACGTACACACGATGTACGTGTACGTGGAGCGCGCGCGAGGCGCGCAGATCGCCCGGTCGGATAAGGCGTTCGAGGCGGCCCGCGAAATGGACTCGAGTGGGCCGCGCCGCTGCCCGTTTAGAGCGGCGCGGCTACGGCCCCTCCGACCCTCCGCCCCTACCCCCCGCGCACCTTGCCCTTACCCTCGTGGACCAGGGCCGCGGGCCGAGCGCCCGACGAACGCGTGCGAGGCGAGCGCGTGCGGGCTCTTTTTTTAATGGGGACGTCTTGGGTCTGGTCTGACGGGCTGGGATTGGGGGGGGGGGAGACGGGCGATCGAGTGCCTCGTTCTTTTGTGCAGGCTCGTTAGGGACGCAAGAGAGGGCTTGGTGCTCTATTAGGAATTTGCGGCAATTTCTTCTTTTTTTTTTTTGTTTACTAACGAAGCACTAGATGTAGCTTGCGTAGGTGTTGGTCGATAACGTGACTTTTTTTTACACAGATTGTGCATTATGTGCGAAAGTTCTATAAAGTTATAACTGCAGTAATAACGAAAAAACTCATGGATTTTCTAATATATATATATATGTATTTCAGATTTACAATCGCCAATTTGTGGCCTATTTTCATTAATTCGATAAAAATCTGACTTGGAGTATCAAAAATTTCATGCACGTATTTTCTGATGTTTTAAAAGAAACTGCAAATGTTCAGAATGCGCCTCCAACTGTATGAATAGGACAAATTCAAAAGTAATAAAATAGCCATTTAAAAAAATGGTAAATATATACCTACTTTTATGAATAACCGGCTACAATTGAATAATTATATTAACATGATGTTTCAGGTGCGTTTCAGTACTAAAATATTATTATATTCAAGTACTGTTCAAATGACAATTTAAGTGTCCTTCAAACAATCACGAAAATAGATTTATATATGTAAATTCATAGACATGTTATAATTGCTAAATTATATTGAAATAGAACTTTCACTTTTATATCTATTTTGTCAAGGAAACTAAACTATTTACTCATTTTAAACATTTTTAACATTCAGTATCATCACATTTCTAATTTTTTAATTCACATTTGTATACATTATAATTTTAAAAAATTAATCCATATACTGACCATTAGTTTATCAATACATTCATATATCGAAATAAATACGGTGCAATAGAGTTTATAATAGGTTACAAAAAAATTGTTTTCACAAAAAATCGCACTTTTATATATATATATATATATATATATATATATATATATATATATATATATATCAAAATAGAAATCAGCTGATTACATCGATTAGCGAGACAATAAAAGTCAAATGAAGGATACGAGCCAGCTAAACGCCATCGGGATTGATCGGATCGTTACCGCGACACATCGGAAACAGGAAGTGCGTGTGTATATATATATATATGTTTTTTTTTATAAGTACGTAAACCCCGGGCGCCTGTAAATCAGATACGGGTCTCCGTCCGACGACGTTCTGTAGTAGCGCGTCAATTTGCGCGCTTTTGTGGACGATTTCTCCCGGTCACACCCCTGCTTCATCCCTCCCCCCACCCCATCCATCCTGTTTTGGTGTCGGTTTTCAGCTTTTTTTCACCCAAAATCGCGCCAGCCCTACGGGGCAGCCCGCGTTCGTCCCCCCTCGCTTCCCTCCCTCTGCCCCGACCCCATTGTCCCCGCGCGATTCTGGGCTGTTTCGTTGTTTTTTTTTTTTTTCTGTACTTTTTTCCCTTTTTTTTTGGCTTCTTCCTCCTCTTTGTGAAAGCCGCGAGCGTAATCCACCCCTGAGAGGGGGTCGGGACGAAGCCCGCCACATCATAGGCACTTACTTACGGGGTGGCTTTATCGCCCGTCATAGAGGGGCAGGTTGGTCACTGCGAGTCTGCAGGTTGACGCGCCTGACGCCGGGGCGGTAATCGCCCGTGTAAGTTGATTTCCTGGAGGATAGAGTGAGTGAGTAGAGAGAGAGAGAGAGAGAGAGAGAGAGAGAGAGAGAGAGAGAGAGAGAGAGAGAGAGAGAGAGAGAGAGAGAGAGAGGGAGGAAGACTGAAGAAATATTGTGTAGTCAGACAGAAACAGGTGTAATCCGGTGCAGAATCTGTTTGGCTTGGGATTTATTTTTTAAATATTTATAATAATAAGAAAGATTTCGTGGAAGACAGAAATTATTTTCATTGTAGTTAGACTCATGATTCTTTCTCATTAGTTTAATTATATAAATTTTAAAAATGTATTTTGTATTTATTATAAATAGTTCATTTTAGGAAGAAAATATACTCGAACTACAATTGATAATTAATATTAAGTAGCTATCGATGTAAATTCTTACCGTTTGAGAAAAAGGTATGCTACTCTAATATTATATATATATAACTATTATATTATTCCATATCAAAAGTAATTGATTTATGTACTTTGCTTTAAAGATTTCTATTATGGATTAAGTTAAAATAATCATCACTTATATGAAAACCGTTGAAAGTAGTTTAACGTCTATTTAATGTAAAAACTGAAAGCACGTTAATTAACATCTTTCAATCGTCATTTAACATTAATAGCAACACTTTGGTCAAACTGTGCGCGGTCACGTTTATTGCCGCGACGTGTACTGTGGCTTGGATGCCTCAGCGTGTTTTACTTGGTCCTGGGTGGTCCCCGGCCCTTGATCTAAGAAGCAACGCAGAGAAAAATGATACGGTTAAATAATTATTATTTGGCCGAACCTGCGTCGCGGGCATAAATGATGAAATATTTGACCAAAGAGGTTTGTTCGAAAAATAATATATTTTCAATTTTGGTGCAATAAATGTGTGCTCTGAACATTGACGAGACGCTTTCTCGAGTAGGAGGCAGAGAAGCGATTGAAAAAGTTGATGTTCTAGAGAGAGTTCGGCGGCACAACAAATAAAAAAAAAAGAATTATAGTTGCATGGTAACGTGAGTTCAGTTTATCTCCAGACGTCGAGCAAACAAGGTAATTTCAATAAAATAATTTTGAAGTTGTTTAGTTGTTTTCATTTAAATAATTAATAATTTCAATGAATTTATCAAACCGTGGTGAAATACGACCGTAGTGATCGGATTTCGTAAAAAAAATTATAAATTTAAATTTTTACACGATTTAACAAATTTATAATGTTTTAATATCTATAAATATAAAGTACTACAAAAATCATCGGATTTTTCATTGAAATAAAGAACCTGTCGATGAAAATTAAAAAAAAAAATAAAGACAATCTAAACGAGAACAACGTAAATATAGCGACTAAAAGAAACCCCCCGAAAACTGCATCGTTTACGAAATTGAATAGATACTCTGCAGCTGTAAAAAAAAGAACGTTATGACTAGATAATTCGTGGGGAGCAGGTGATGAAAAAAATTTCGGGGCCCCGGAATTAGTTCCGGAATTCGTTCGAGAAAAATTGGAAAACCCCCGCCATCCGCGGGATTGAAATGAGGGCGCGCTCAACCCTTCCGATGTTGCACGCGCTCTTGTAACGGCTCTTCTATACCCCTTCTCTCTCTCTCCCTCTCTCACACTGTCGCAGCGGGACAGAAATAAATTAAATTACATTCGAGCTCGCCCAGCAGCCGGCCGGCCTCCATTCATCGCGCTCGCCTCCGCGAATATTTGCATTGGCCCAGATATATATTATACGCACACACAAACACACACACACACACATGTATACAGTATACATATAAATAGAGGTAGAAATCGATGGGGGCCCTACCGCTCGTAGCCTGCCCGTAACCCACGGGGTAAATTCCGTTCCCAATTATTGGATCGCTAAAGGAACGATCGGTGCCGCGTCGCGCGATTTGCGCGCGGGAAAGAAATACGCGACGAGTGCGCGCAGTCGTGGAAAGACTTGTTGGGCCGAGCTCCCGGAATGTTGGATTTTAATGTGCGCTCAAAGTCAAAGAGGGGAGGTTTGGATCTAACGTCGATTATCAAACGTGTCTACGGAAGGCGCGTTCATTGAAATTCAATTATTCAATTAATCGCGTAAATTTCCGAACGGATACTGAATTAAGCCTTGTTTTTTTTTTTTATCATTCGACAGTTTGAGTTTTCGGTTCTAATTCGTTCTGAAACTTTGTTGGCCTAAGCTCTTTTGGATCGCGATGGGGATCCAGTTAGCATCCTCTGTTCTATACAGTCACACGTGCAATTGCGCGAATTACATCGCAGAACGTAATGTTTTTCTTTTCTTATTCGGTATCGCTCTATTCAAGTCTCCAACTAATGCGACTGGAATTCAAAGCACGGAATTGAACGGTTCTTCGTTCTGTGGATCGAGCCATCGTTGGCTTCTTTATGTCATTTTAGTACTTATATTTCGAATATTATTATATATTTTATCTACTTATCTACTTGTTGTTTTGTTATATAATGTTTATATCGAGCTAGATTATGAATGGATAAATTTGTAGATTCTATATCAATAATCACGTAGACCATGATGACTTTGAATCTTTAATTAAGAAATTCATTATTTAACTCTAACTCTCTCTCTCTCTCTCCTCTTTTTCCTTTCTTCTGGTATTGCCAATACTAATATATAATATTCTTTCTATACTGTAGTTTTTGTCCATCTTGAATTACGGCAACTACGATGTATTTAAATCCTTATGATATTCGAATAGACATAAGTTCTGAACCAAATATTGTGTATTATATAGAGGTTTTTTTCTTACAATTGTGAAATTTATATTTCTATTAATTCGATAGCTGATTATTATATCGGAATCGGAAATCCTATTTTTCACGATCCCAAAATTCAGATTTTTAATTGGGTCGAACGTAATCCCGTTCCGTTACTTCATCAGTTGGCATTATCAGTATTCCGCAACTTCAAAATCTTGCCAATGACAACTTTTTATTTTTTTCTTTTTACAATTTTACTACTTAAAATCTGAAATTTTTCAGATGGATCGTCTCCTCCATGAAAGCTGTGTTCAAAATTTCTCCATTCAATATTGGAGTTGAGTTCGTTTTCATTAAAAACAAGCTTCGTTGGACATTTTATACAGTTTTTAATACAGTTTTACTGTCAACATTCAACGTATTTTTTGAAAGAGACATAATATTTTTATTCACAATGTAAATCTTTTTGTTATAATAGGTAATTGAAGGATCTCTCTTTCTCTCTCTTTCTCTCTCCATCACCTCTCTTTTCTCCTCACTTTTTCTTTATTCTTTATCCCTTCCTTCTCTTCTCTCTCTCTCTCTCTCTCTCTCTCTCTCTCTCTCTCTCTCTCTCCCTATCTATCTATCTCGCACTCTCAGCAAATATGATCTCTATATATACATATTCAGAGGACCTTTTTAGCATCGGCATAATCGAACCCATGGCCCTTCGGCTGAGCCCCCCCCCCCTCAACCCCCAACCCAACAACGTCCCGCCACCGAAACACCCAAAGCCGAGCCCGATTACCGCTTCGCGCCATTATATCGATCGGGCGAGCCGCCGCCGCCGCCTCCTCCTCCCTTTCGCGCGGGGCCCCAAAATCGGCGGCGCGCTCTTGCGTAAGGATATATTTTTTTTTTTTGTTGTACTCGTCCTCGCGATTTATATAGGCGCGCTCGCGCGCGCGTCCCGTACGTAAATATAATGCGCGGTACGCACGGGCGTAGGTAAATTTTGCCCCGTTGCGCAGCGAGCGGACGGGCGGGCGGGCAGGTAGAGGGAAAAATATAAAGGAAAGGGTCCGCGGGAGGTGTGCGAGCGCGTCGAACCCTTTCCGGGGCCGTATACCTGCCCCCCCCCCTTCCCGCCCCATTCGGAGATCGCGCGGGCCTCCCGGCACCTCGGGTGTATATATATATATATATGTATATACACACAAGAGAATTGCGTTTCTTTTTTCCTTTTTTTTCCCTTCTCTCCGCTCTTTTGGGCCCCGTATCCGAGGGGGCCCCGCCGCGGGATTACACACGGGGCGGCCCCGTGGAAGCGCGGCGGCAGCAGCCACGCCGAGGACGACGAGGCGCAGTCGACGTTCGTCGCTCGGCCAGGTCGCGGCCAACGCGAGGCGAGACGGACGGGCCGGAGAGAGCGTCGCTCTCCTCGTCTTCGACGGAGGCGTGATCGACGCCCCGTGAGCGGGACGCGCGCGAGGAGCCACGGATCAGCCATCGAGACGACTGGGTAAGACGAAGGATACGACGAGGGGATTGGTGGATTTGTTTTTTTTTTTTTTTTTTGGCTTTCTTTGTTTTTTCTGTGTTCTTCGCAAAATTTCGGCCGAATCGCGTGCGTTCGGTCGATATGTAGTGATAAATTTTCATTTGGAACTCTTTTAGATTCTGCCCAGCGCGCTGGCATTGTAAAACCTGACGATTTTACCCTTTTTGCAAGCGTACGATCGTATATACATATATATATATATATATATATATATATATATATATATATACATACATATACACCTATATGTATATTCGCGCTTGGCCCTTGGAGTTTTGTGCAGATATACCTATATAGCGCCTCTTCGCCCCCGCGCGCGCGCGCGCGCTCGTCCAGTGGCCCGGAGAGCGAGAGGTCGCTTTTTGCAATATGCAAAGTGCCCGGCTTATCGCGATCCACGGGCGCAAAAACACGTCGGCAGTTCTGGCCTGATCCGAGGAGAGCCCCAGCGCTCCTCTATACGGCGATGTGCGCGCGTGTATAGATATGTATATATAAACGAGTGCGCAGTGATGAGAAAGAAGTGTCTGTGTGTGTGTGTGAGAGAGAGCAAGGGAGAGAGAGAGAGAGAGAGAGAGGGAGAGAGATACAGGAGATATATAGTAAATGCGAGGGAGCACTCGAGCGGCTTGGCGACGCGGAAATTGGAGTGGATACTGCCGGTGCTTGGTCAGCAGTCGAGGGGTGGCCGCGACCCCGGGGTCCGGCGAGCCGACCAATGGAATCGCTCGATTTTTTCGCTCACTCTATCTCTCTCTCTCTCTCTCCTCTCCATATTATACACGCACGCCATACATGCACAGGGACGGATCCGCGCGTAACAAGGGTCGAGCCGTGCGCCGAGGGTGGTTCGGCCCTCGCTCTCCTTCGGCAAGCCAACAAAATGGTGGAAGGCAGGGGCATATTTTATTTAATTGACGCACGGACCATTTGCCAGCTCTTTCGGGCTCGTTTTCTTCATCTCTCTCTCTCTCTCTCTCTCTCTCTCTCTCTTTCTCATTCTTTCCTTCTTTCTATTTCACAAGGTTATTTATGGAGCGTGGCCTCGACCGGCTATTTTTCCCATTACGGGAATTGGTATAGTTGAGAAAATTTAGGACGAGTTCGATAGGACAGGGGATGGAATGGATATATGTATATATATATATATATAGTGCGCAATAATAATAAAAAATAGAAGTTCCGAGGTTTCGATTTAAGTGGCCTTTTTACGCATCGAAATCTACTTAATGCGCTGAATTGTGAAAAGGACAAATTTCGGCATTTCGCTTCTTATTGAAGAGGAAAGGTTTATATCGTATAAGGCAACTAAAAATGCGAATGATCTCGAATTATGATTGGATTCTAGTACAGATATATTAACTGCGGCTAATTGATAAAATAATCCGATGCGAATCTATTGACCTCGTCATTTTATTCCAAGAAATAACTCTGTCTTATCCACTAGTAAAAATTCATTCGTGTCCGGTGTATTTGATAAAAAATTAACTTATCGAATTACGTCGCAAAATTCCGGACTTGGAATTAAGCTGGCGTATCGTAAATCCGTTGGGGGAAAAGAACGCATAAAACCCCGAAAAACATCGCCGCTATTATTCGCCGCAGCTCGTCGAAAATAATACCAAAGTTTTCTCTTCTAGCATTTAACGAAACGAGGCGAGCGCAGTTTGAACGTGCGTTGAATTAAAGGATTCTAAAGAAGAGGTCGACGACCAGCGATTGTCAAAACATGTCAAAAACGACGATTTTCATCGATTTTATCGACCGTTTCCCGGCCCGGATCGCGGGATTTTCTTCAAAAAAAAAAAAAAAAAATATCTCTCACCCACATTATCGAGTGCGCCAACCGAGCGTTATTCAGCACGCGTATGGACTACTGGGTTTCCACTCGAACTCCAACGCCACGGTCCCGTGATGTACACACCGCGCCTGAAGACGCGCGAAGCCGGCGGCGCGCGAGCTCGCAATCGAAATTTTCGGATATCCATACGAAGTCCCGCGACGACAGGGCCGAACAATTTCGTTGCCTCGATCGCCGAGGCGCGGACGCTTTTAATGCGCCGCGCGACGGCGCCTCGCTCAGCGGCGCTTCCAAGCGACGAATTCATCATGGCCTGCCGAGGAGCCACGTCGTCGTCGTCGTCGTCGAGCTTCATTCGTCACGCCGGGGACTCTTTTTTAAAAAAAAAAAAAACACATCCTTTAAAGCGCCATTAATCAATATCGGAAGAAAAAAAAAATCGCCGTAACCACACTCTCTCGAAGGCCTGAGTGCAAGTTCATCGAGAGACACGCCTGTATGCACGCAAGGACGCGCATACACGCACGCGCGCGCGCGTAATTCGCGAACTAACGAAGAAAAAAGGGAGATGAGACTGCAGTCTTTCGTGCTATGACACACATATATGTATATATATATATATATATATATATATATATATATATATATATAGATATTTATAATAGACTCAGATAGGGGTCGCGACGCTTTCTATGCGCCGGAAACGCGGATCGCCCCGACCTCTTGGCTATACGACAGCCGTTATAGATTAGTCGGCAGCGAGAGAGAGAGAGAGAGAGAGAGAGAGAGAGAGAGAGAGAGAGGGAAAGTGAGAGAGAAAGAGAGTGCTTCCAGTTCGCTGTGCGACGAGATGATTTCATGAGGGACTCAAAATACAGTTCCGCGGACCCCGTTATCTCGCTCCACGGATCCTTATTTCCGGGGCTGCCGTCGGGCTCTTGCGTTCCCCCGCGTTATATGCGTGGTTATATATCGCGAGGCGCGCGGCCGTGCGTGCGAGGAGTGCAGCCGTCGGCGAGGTTTTCGATTATTGTCTATATATGTATATATATATATATATGTGTGTGTATATATATATATATATATATATATATGTATGTATTTATGGGGGCGTGGATCGTCAGAGACGCGTGAAACGCGCGGCGGATTGAATTTGAGGTCAGGTTCGTCGATGGGATTTTTTTCTCACCCACCACCCGTCGGCTCTCTGTGCCGATGTGCGCAGGAGTGAGAAGGCAGAAGAGCCAAGGGGTGTCTTTTACTTATTTTCTTTAAGTAACATCAACGTGTGGAGTGGATGGATTGGAATGTATATATATTCTTTTAGATTACGAACGGGGCGAACGGAGAATTTCGCGATAAAAGTGTTTACTGACATATTTTTGATTGTTTGTTTGATTTTTTTTTTTTTTTTTTGAACGATCAAGCGACTATTTTCGCTGTCTGAAAAAGTCGTCGTTCGGTTCACTGGCGCTCCATTACTTTTTTTTTTTTTCAAATTTCCGAACAATAATTGCGAAATATTTTTGAATCTAATTACATCAATATTCATTTACTTATTTATTTATTTATTCTATATTCATTCCTAAATGATATATACGTGAATGAGTTGAACATTTGCCCCTGAAAATATCGGTTAACACGGTTTTCGAAAGTTTTTCGAAAAATTGGGTTGACGGAGCCTTGACTTTTAAAATAAAATCTGACATTTCGCGGTTAGTAAAAAAACCGATGGCCTCAACCACCTCAGCCATCGACTGCTCTAAGCATTATTTAATTAAAACAAAAAAAAAAAAAAAAAAAAAAACAAAATCTTGTACACAATTGTGTGCATTAATTCAAATTTCGAAATTTCGTAATTGTACCTATCGACAGAGTAAGGATGAAATAAGATACTCGCGAATTCCATTAAAAATCAATTTCTGTTTGTTTTCGAATAAGCAAACTTTTTCAACGTTTTCTGTTTCACTCCTGTCTTTTATATATTCAATGCGAGATTTTTAAAATATTTTTCTACACTCTGTTAGAAATTCCATACTTGCGACGGTATTGGTATTCTGAAAGAAACTCCTTTTTATAATATAAAATTAAGAATGTGAAATATTTTTAAGGAATATCAAGAACCTTTTTTTTTTGGAGACGCATTTTAACAGATTTGCAATTTGTACCGTGATCCTTTTAACCTGCTTTATATTCTCATTTTATTTTTGTTATAATATTCTGATTTTATTTTTGTTTCTAATTGTTTCTGTTGCACGTTTTCAAAATTTCAACCTTTCCGGACTCTGTCGGCCTTATATTATTATAACGATTCCTGAACCAACTTGAAATAGTCCATTGATCTTTTCCACATCTTCAGAGGCTTGATTTAGTAAATCCGAATCTCGGTTTGGACTGATCAGCTCTTTAAATTTTGTAATTTTGTAAGAAATAAAAATTCATGTATTGATGTCGCAATATGATATACACCGATTTACAAATAATTCTGCACTAATAATTTAGAATCACGTGGTACGTGAAGTGAAACGTCAGCATAGTGATTCATTAATGAAAATACGTAAGTTCAAATGTTGCCCTAATATGTCTGACGCGGATACAAAGAACTACGTTAAAATTTTAATACAACTGACATAATATCAGACTAACTTAATGATACTAATTAAGTTATTTCAGTCTGTTACTTATCCTCGGCATATCGCCGTTACAAGCCGGATTTTAGTTTGTAAAATACTGCTCAATGTCCTCGCACACGTAATGACTCACAAGAACCGAGCAAAATTTTCTTTCAATTATAACCAGGAATGTCGTATTACTCGATGCAGTCTAGTTAGATTTGCTTTAATTTTTCCCATGCTGGAAGGAATTTCGGGTTTTTTTAGTTCTCAACATAGATGATATCCGAAGGCTCGGGCTTTGAATTTTTAAGTTTGAACAATAAGGAAATTCTACCTTCAATCTACTTAAATATCTTTATACTTTTTCTTTTATGGATAGAGGTTAGAATGTCCTCCCAGGGATCCTAAAACTTATTCTGTGTTGTGTGCAATAGAATAGTTAGAAGGTTTCCTTGATTAATTAGATTAATTAATTAATTAGAAATAGAGAAATTGTTGGATTATGGAAGGATTTTTTACTAAATTTCTACACGATACGTAGTCGCACTCATCCGTCGTTTATTGCGATATCACGAATTTTCAGGCATTCATTTTCTCCATAGAAAGGCAACAATTAATATATCGGACGTAATAAAGAAATAGATGATCAGCACCTAATTCTCAGTTATAGATAAAGGTATAATTGCAACGAGAGTGCTCAGTACTATCATTGTGTAAATGATTGACCGCAAAGTAGGCTCTTGAATGGTGCTAAATACCATATCATCTCAAGAATCGTACTTTGAAAGAAAAAACAAACGAAGTATTGGCAGTGTAAGTGAAAGATTCCGCGCTGCTTCGACGTCTCGCCGAACGAGTCAGTTTCACCTTCTAATTGAATTGCGTACGTAACAGTATAATGTACATAGACTTGCAAAGAGTATTTACACGGTCGGCTTATAAAGAGAGTTTTTCCACTACAAGCCGCATAGACGTTACGATGCGGGGCATTGACAATTAAAATAAATTAATAATGACCCATTGGTAGGACCATTTCAATGGTAATCTATAGAAGGTATTGAAAAATTTTAATAGACGGCTTTTTTGAATCCTTTCAAATCCCAGATATTTCCTTATACTTTCATTGAACGAATTATCGTTCCCTTTCTCCCTCCTCTCTGTCTTTCTTGCTTCGTCCCTTTCTCTCACTCTCTTTCTCGTTCCAGTGAATAATTTCAAAGATTGCGCACTTGCGCCATCGACGTTCTGTCTTACACACATACATACACACATATATATACATGTAGATAGAGACTCGAACCTCTGAGGTCGGGTGGGGCGGGGAGGGGGGGGGGAGCACGACAAGAAGCGCGGAACAAGGGAAAATAATGAAAATCCCCGCGGAGACCCGGGATCGGGAAGGAAGCGCGTCGGCCCGTCCGTTCGTCGGTCCGCTCGCGCGGCCCACCCTCGCATACGGCGTATGCTAATAAAGTCTTTCCCGGGCGTGCCCGACCCGGTCCGGCTATATATTTATGTAATATTCCCGATGCGAAGGTCGTCCACGCCTCGCACGGCCATACGGGGCTTCCTCTCTCTCTCTCTCTCTCTCCCTCTCCCTCTCTTTCATTCTCTCTCGCTTTCTCGAACTCTTCGTCCTCCCGCGCGCGGTCGTGGAGATCCACCCTTTATAGGACCGAGCAAAGGGAGAGGTTGTATATATATGTATATATATATATATATATATATATATATACTACATATTTATATATATATTTATATATATGTACATATATATGTATTTATATGTACGTGGGGAGCGGAGCCCGTTCGGGAAAACCAGTTTTGACGGCTGGCTGGCCAACGCGCCCCGAGTACCAAGTGCCAAATGTACGCGTGCGTTATAACGCTGCCCAGGACCTGCGCAGGACGGCAAAGCGTTCTAGGCGACGAGGATAAAGCGCGATTTGACGATTCCGCGAGCGACCTCGAGAGCTTAAAGGACTGCGTTGCGTACTCGAATGATTCGAGTTTCATTGTATAGTACTTGGGTGGTAATGTAAGAAACCAACGAACGCGTTACACAGTCCGGCGGAATAACGCGAGTCCAAGCGCAGAGAGAGAGAGAGAGAGAGAGAGAGAGAGAGAGAGAGCGGACCGACCATTGTGCACAGCGGCGCATGTATATTTGTAGGCATGGCCGCTCGATGGTGACGTAATATCATGCATCGGAGTACAACAGCGGAACACGATCCTCTTTAAACGGAGAGTATTTTCGGCGCGCATCGCAGAAATGATGCAAAATACGCGCGCGCGCGCAGGCGCAATCGCAGTTTACGCTTCTTTTTTTTCTTTTCTGTCAGTGTGGCAAGAATTTTATGCCGCCTACCAGGCGGCAAAGTCAACAAAGGAAAGAAAGATCGTGCTTTTACCTTATCCTCATCCGCGCATCCATCGTCCCGGACCACGATTCGCCGTTAATGGAGTCCTTCTTACGTCGTGTATACTGTCAGCAGTTGTGTATACTCTGTCACATATTTTATATATATATACATATACATTGATGTACAAGTTTCGGGGCCAGGCATGAAGCCGCTGCCATTAAAAAAAGACACTTTGTACACTAGCCGGTGAGAGGTCCGCAACAAAATGCTAATGGATCTCTCCCTCTCCCCCCTCTCTCTCTCTAGCGAATTGCCCCTTTCTATGGTTGTGTATACCTAATGCTCGGCTCGCGCACGAATCTCCTGTCAAGGCCAGGCATTGCGCTTCTACTTATATACACATTTATACGTATATATATATATATATATATATATATATATATATATATATATACATACATACATACATATATATACATATTCACACACACACAATACGTCGATCGTAGAATTTACGTGGCTGTTAACAGCGCGAAGCTGTCGCTCGCGCACGGATAGAAAGGAGGGTAAAAGCCAGCAGACGCCAGCCGGATACCTGATACTTGGGGATATTTACCGGGCATACAGTATCGGGTACTTATTTTACTCTCCCTCTATCTCTCGCCCTGGATGCTTTCGCGAGTACGCGGCTGCTCTGCGCGACGTCCGCGTTAATGGATTGGCGAGGGACCGGCCGCAGTTGACGTCGTTTCGGCCCCTTGCCGGGCAGCGAGCGAAACTCATGAATTTTTGCGATCGACGGATGGTTGAGAAAGTTTCTCCTTGTTTTTCTTTTTGTCGTCTAGAATACCTCCATAGTGGAGTTTTATCAATTTTTTTTTACTCGAAGAAGGTGAGCTTTTTTTCACGTCAGGATGTTGACGGAGAATTGAATTTTAATCAGACCAGTTCTTACGCGGTACAGGGGAAATTATATTTTCATAAAATACAAGACGGGCTCACAAATTTCAATTAGCCTTTCTATCCCTAACACACACACACACACACACACACACACACACAAATACGCACGCACGCGCGCGCGCACACACATATATATATACATTTTACTGGTCAAAAATTATACTAATAAATATTTTTGTCGGCTATACAGTGTTGAGGAAACTCATATAATTATAATCATAATGACAGTTGTATTATCCTTGTTCATGATCACCTATCTGCTTCATCCAGCTTTTCGAGCCGTTCGGCTCAGCATCGAGGACTGGGTCAACTTGTCCAATAATTGACAAAAAATACTGTTTTTCATTATCGACTGCTAATAGTATTTTTTTTTTTTTTTTTTTTTTTGCTTTGTTCACAAAAGAAATTCTTTTTCCTCCCGTGGCTAACTTGAACCTGCGACGTCGCTGAAAAGTCTGCTTGGCTAATCTCGGGGCTAAATTTGTTATCTCGTCTCTCAGCTGCAACGTTACCCGCGTATATTCCCTATTCGTTGGACATACAAATTCGTTTCGCATGCCCCGGCATCGTTTCCAGCGAGATTTCGCCAGAGCTCCCGGGAATTTTTTCAGCGCGACGTCTTCCCTCCCACCCCCCCCCCGCCACGGCCCCTCGTCGCATTCCAAGCAATATATATCGTCTTCGCACACCCTCTTCGGCATTGCGATCATTCATTCGCGCTACGCTACTGTCTGCGCAAATTTCGCGGGCGGCGGCTCGTTCGCGCGGGCGGGAAAACCCCCTCGTCCCCCCCCCGTCCCAACTGAGCCGCCAATAAACGACCCCGCGAACGGACGGACGGGAGTACAAAACAATCCTGCCGTTTTGTTTATATCGCGCGATCGAGCGACGCTTCCAAGCTATCGGCAAGCTGAGTAAAATCGGGGAGGAAGTTGCGCTGGTGGGGGGAGGGGTGGTGTGGGGGGCGCCTACGCGCGTGTGCGAGTGCGCGCAGGGCTCGTGCCCGGAGTTCGAATTTAAATTCGGAGCTCTCCCGCCCCCCCCCGGGACAGTCGGACCTCTTCCTCGCGCGGCCAGGGTGGTCACTTGCCTTCGAATTGATCTCCCCGGGCGTCCATCCCCCTCTCGCCCAGTTCCCTCGTGGGAGCGGGAGAACGGGAGAGCGACACCCCACCCCAGCCCCCCACGGTAGGCCAGGGCCACGAGATAGCGCGAGGGGGTCGTGGCGAGGTCAAGACGGAGCTAAGGTCTTCGATGCGTCGCTCGTCCGTACTAGACGGGTTTCCTTTATGTTGGGGGCGTGTAGGGTTTTTGGCCACGAATATACGTGGCGCGCGCGTCCAGGTAAGGGGACGAGTTTTTTCTTTCTCCGACCTCTCGCAACTTCCATCGGGCAATTGCCGGCGAGGCTTCTTACTTAGCTGGGTTCCAGACGGAAAAAGAAAGTAATTATAGCCAGATACTACGTTTGCCTCTACCATCCGGTTTTTTTTTTTTTTTTGAACACAAATGATAATAAATATTTATTATACGATGTAAAGGTGACTGAAAAATAAAAAAAAAATTAAATTTACAATAAAAATAAAAAAACAATAAATAAAAAAGGAGAAGCGCGTACATTTCGTTGTGAGTTAATGACCTCACCAGGCATGCACGACGACGATTACGGCCCACAAGAGCATTACGGATTTGTAATTACTTCAAGCTAAATCACATTTATTTAGTTAATTTCTATTATTTATATCATTGTGAATTGATTGCATTCGTACCAGACCTGAAAGATTTATTATCTTTTATGTTAAACGATCGTCGACGGTAGATATCAATAGTACCAAGCTATAATTATTTTTTAATAATGCGGCCGTTAACGGCATCATATTTGAAAATTCGTTTAAATATTGTTTTGAAACTGAACGGGAGCCATTGGAAAATACGACTATCATTGCGCTCGTATAAACGTTTTGAGAAGATAACGCTCAAAAGAACGCTACAAGTATTTCATTATTGGGCGTGTTTCTTAGTAATCGATTTTTATTACGAGTATTGCGGATATCAAATGGATAATAATTATGAGAACCGCTCGAGTGCGATTAAAAATGAATCTTATTGTGATTTCTCCGATATTATAATTGATTTATTCGAATAATGCCTTAAAGTGTCAGAGGCTGCTTTAGAGTCGCGGGTCTATTTCGATACTTCCACCGGAGTCAATTTGGAAAGTAATTGAGCCAGGTCAATTATTACTTAATTATATACCAACGAACGAATCGATTCCATTTTATCATCCGACGCGATTATAGCCCGTAAATGTAGCCAAATCAAATTGAAAAGCCAACCCGCGACGTTTTTAACGTGAAAGCAAAGAAAAAGAGAAAACAATTTGTTTAATAATTAAATGTATGAATAGATAGAATAAAACTCGGGCATTAAATCCGTCGAACAATTTACAGCCGACATTCGATGTAAGTGTATATTAATACAGTATTTTCATCGTCTAAGATCTTAAAGCGTGAAATAAGGGGGAGGCGAGGAGGAGGGGAGGGGGTCTTAGGTCGCGCCACCGTAATCGAGGGGTGGCGGAATTATAGTATCAATCCCGGCAACGCGTCGAAAGTGACACCGCTAAATCATTAATTTGGGCGATTTTTTTCTCTCGGTGTCCCCGGTCCCTGCGCTCTCCAGCATCAATTTTCCGCAGGTAGCGCCGCGACGATCGATAGTGAAGAGAGGGGGGAGGGAGATAGATAGAGAGAGAGTGAGAGAGAGAGAGAAGAGAGAGAATAATATTATGGAGAAACAGGGAAGAAAGGAAAAAAAAAACTTTCTACCCCTCTCGCGCACAGGTAGGTATGTACTCTAGCTGGATGCTCTTTGTAATCGAGCTGCGGCGCCGGGAAGTCTTCTCCCTCTCTCTCTCTCTCTCTCTCTCTCTCTCTCTCTCTCTATTTCGCTCCTCTGCTCGTTCTAATTTTTTTTCTGCTACCCCCTTTCCCCTCATTTTTTTTCACGATTCACCAGATCGACGGAAGGAAGGAAGCGCGCCGGGGGGAAAAACTACCGCTTTCTACCCTCGATACATACATATATATATATATATATATATATATATATAGCGCTTCGCCGGCGCACCCCTTTCTCTCCGTGCGAGATACTCCGCGCTGTCACTTTCGCGGGGACTAATATATTATTTCGCTGCGCGATCGGGCGCGCGCGCGGGAGCCCCGGACGAAATGCATCGCGATCCCGATTCCCACGATGCGCGCGAAAGAGATGGAGAGAGAGAGAGAGAGAGAGAGAGAGAGAGAGAGAGAGAGAGAGAGAGAGAGAGAGAGATGAGGCGAGGAGAAAAAAACCGTTGTGTCTAAATAAACACGCGCGCACGCACGGAAGTTTCGTGTTGCGTGGAATTTTGGACTGCTCTCCTTCTGCTAATATCTGTCTGTCTGTCTATCTCTCTCTCTCTCTCTCTCTCTCTCTCTCACTCAGTCTCTTTTTCCTCCCTCTCCTCTGTCAACTCCGCTGTAATGTATAGATCTTCGCACTGGAGAGCAAGTTGAGATTTTTTTATTCGCCGCGCCGTGGAATTGTTTTGGGTGCGAGGCGAGCGCGAAAGGGATCTTTTTTTTTCCTGGCTTTTAAGAATGTTGGGGTGTCAGTGAGCGAGGAGGGGGGAGGGGGCGGGGAAGCTAGATGGGCGATACTCGATGTTTATTCTGAATTAAAGTGCAAGTCGTCGGAGGATAATTTGTTCCCCTTTTTCCCCGTGTCATTCGAATTGACGAAATTTCGACTTTCAGAGGTGTAATAAATAATACAGATTTTCTGGCTGCTTCAGCTGGTTAAGTTAATCAATAGATCATAAATTCTGATGCTGCAGTGTGCATAGAAAAGATATATATAGATGTGTGTGTGTGTGTGTGTGTGTGTGTGTGTGTGTGTGTATGTATATAAAAAAAATTACACATTTTTGAATAAATTTTTCAGAATGAACAAGAGTGTTAAAAACCAAGTGGCATCAGAAATATTATGCCGAGAAAAAATATGTTTGTAAATAAGTTTCATTGGATATTTTTTTACGTTTGCCAAAAAAGACGCATTTCAATTAAAAGAGATTTTTTTTTTCAAATCGAAACGTACACTTTAATTAGTTCAATCGAATACTCTACCTGAACCTCGACAAATATTTTTCAGCATCAAAAAATTTCTTTGAACTTCCTAAATATTCTTTCTAAAAAAGATAAATATTTGGATAATTCTATCCCTTATTTTTCACAAGTGCTACTACTATTTCTGTGTAATAGTTCTGTTTTAGCCAACAGAGAAAAACGACCTTAGCGCGATAAACAGTCTATGAAATCGTAAAATGCCCCCCGTAAAAAGGACCCCGGCAGAATTCATCCGAATTCTCCGGGACAAAAGCGATTGCTACAGTGCTAAGCTCGGCGACGAAGGTATACGTGTAGGAAGTCGGCGATTCTTGCATAAATTCATCGAGAGCGAATGAGAGAGGGAGAGAGAGGGAGAGAGAGAGTGAGGCGACGATGGGCGGGGGGGAGGAGGAGGAAAAAACCGGAAAATGAAGCGCAAAAGGTGGCACGGGCGAGACGTGAAAAGGGCCGGGGTGAGGAGGGTGGCGCGGACGAACGGAAGTAAATTGAATATCGGGCGCTCGGCGAGAGGCGGCGATCCGGGGCCGAGGCATCAGACACGTCCGAGGGATATTACGTGGACTCCCGGGGCGCGCGCGCGGGAGGTTGAGGGAGCGGGCGGCAGAATGAGAGAGAGAGAGAGAGAGCGATAGATAGAGCGAAGAGCGAGAGAGTCAGAGGGCCTTGGGAGGAAAGGAAAATGCGCAGCCTCGGAGGTTAAAGGGTCGAGAGCGAAACTTAATATGCGACGTCACGGGGGCTTTAAGGGATCGCGGGGGCGGCGTCGATGGGAGAGGGGGTTAGAGGGGGGGGTAGAATTGCCGCTCCTCTTTCGGCCGCACAATGGCCGACTAATTCCGCGGGTAGAGCGTGGAGGGGGTGGCTGGGGGACCCGTACGCCAGACTGTATATATGCCTCACAGTGTGTTCCAATATACTAGGCGTACGCACCCGCACACGCACGTACAATAGCTAAGGCACACACAAACACACACACACACACACACACGCACACGTGCCCGTTAATCGGGAGGACGAAATCGGAAAATCGGCTTTGGCCCTTACTGAGCGGAGTATAGTGACTATATATAGATGTAAGTGTATATATGTACGTGGAAACCCCAAATCCTCCGTGTAATCCCCGGGCCTGATTCATCCGGGGCCGATTTCTTTTTTCTCTCTCTCTCTCTCTCTCTTCCTTTTTTACTCGTCTCAAAAAAAGAAGCCTGTACGGTGATCCGTGCAGAGAGGGGTATGGGTGAGAAGGAGAAGGGTGAGATATCTCGCTACTCTTTACTCTCATTTCCGTCGGTTTGATATATATATATATATATATATATATATATATATATATATATATGCCCTTTTCGCGCCGCGCCAAAATTTTTAAGGGTTAAAAAGCCGCCACCGACGAGCACTCGAATCCCGGCAATGTGTTCGAGAAAAAAAAATAAAATAAAAGAGGCCAGTGTACGCGCGAATGTGGAGAGGTGCAGAACGAGAGCACGAAAAAGGGGTGTCGAGTCTCTCTCTCTCTCTCTCTCTCTCTCTCTCTCTCTCTCTCTCACTCTCCATCTCTCTATTCTAGTGATATTTCTCATTTTTTTTTTTCGCCGGGCCGCAGCGTCCCCGCCCCTCTCACTCCGCGAGAGCGAGAGTTTGAAAATAAATAACGAAGTATAAAAATGACAGTCCGACTGTAAAACTGTTTTGGGTTTTGTAGTACTCGGGCCGTCCTTTTATGTGTTTCGATTTCTCTCTCTCTCTCTCTCTCTCTCTCTCTCTCTCTCTCTCTCTTTCTCTCTCTATCTCACGGTGGGGCAAATAGATACACGGTGCGAGTATTTTACCTTCATTTTTTATGGTCAAAGGGCACGCGCGCGCGGAACAGGCGCCCTTTTCTCTCTCTCTCTCTCCCTCTATTTCTCTATTTCTATTGCTTAATCTTTGTCTCTTTCTTTCTTTCGTTCCTTTTTTTTCGAAAAAACGTGACTGAAGCTCCGGCTATCCGCCTAGAAATGCATTAGATATTTATTGCGTCTGCTTCCGCTGTCGCTTCGGCGAGCGTAAATAGACGGCGTTGGTGCGGCGTCAGCTGCTTATTTTTCCTTATTACATACACACACACACACACAGAGAGACGCATACATATATACATGTAAACATATATATATATATCACCCGGACGGCACAAACCGCCAATTGATTCTTCGACTCCTAGAGCCGTGGCGAGCTAGCTTCACCCCCTCCCCCCGTAATATCGATTCCTGGCCCGGTCCATCCTTTTCGTTATCGAACTCGATGTAATCTCGATGGTGGAGCCAATGCGGCGCGATAAAAAAATTTCGGTTATCAAAGGACATTCCGTTGCGCCGTTGAGCTCGATTGGCTCGCGCGTTTTTTTCATCCAAGCGTAAATAAATATCTTCCATTCGGAATTTTTCCGGGATATTTCATTACAGGCACGATATATATATATATATATATATATATATATATATATATATATATGTATATGTATATATGGTTAGTAGTATCGAGTGCCTCGCGTAGCTCGCTTTTTTTTTTCGCTCCGTGCAACGTGGCGCGGAAAAAATTTGAATTAACGCGCGATCTACTTGGGAGAAGGGTTGAAGCCGCCGGCGGCGAAGCGGGCGCACGGCCGTGCCTTTTGTGGGCCGCGGCGCCGGTGGATGAAAGAAACGCGGAGACAGGACAGGGGCTGGAGGGAGGGGGGAGGAGGGGTCGGGTGGGGGCGAAACGAGAAGATTTACAGGAGAGCGAAGACTCGGGGGAAGACGCGAGGGGCGGGAAAAATCGCGGAGGACAGGTTGTAAGCGTTCGTGAAGGTGAGGCGGGAAGGAATTTAATATGACAAGACTGCCATTCTGTGTCGATATGAAAATTCCAAAGCCGGCTGGGTGAGCTGCGGGCTTCTCTCCTTGTGCTATCTTCTCTCTCTCTCTCTCTCTCCCCCTCTCTCTCTCAATCTCACTTCTTTTTCAACGCTAAGGTAGCGTACGTACCTTCATACCTTTTGGCGCCCTTATACTTTTGCCTACGCCCGTCTAACACGGCATAAACTCCGGTGAGCTGCGCACTTTAATGCTGGCTATCTCTCTCTCTCTCTCTCTCTCTCTCACTGCCTCCCTCGGTCGAGTAGCTCTCTCGAGCTCGGCAAAATGGCCGAGAAGGTATAGAAGAAATAAGTCTGGGCGCAGGATTCGACGCGTTGGCTGGAGGAAGATACGCTCGCGGAACCTGGAACAGGGGGCGAGGGGGAGAAAGACGTGGAATTGGGGAAAAAATTGGATGGCGAATGTAGTCGAGAGCGTCCCGGGGGGCGGGGGGGAGGGAGAAGGTTGGCCGGGCGAAGCGCGCAGCCGTCTTTTCATTTGGGTTTTCGGAAGGCCCGCAAGAATGCGCGCATACGGCCGATTCGCATCGATGAGTCAGGAAACGAATGTAACGGATGACATCATCCGATTCCTGGCTGTATCGATTCCACGGCGCCCGTCTCCCTCCCCCTCCCGCTCCCGCCGTCTCTTACCCCCGGCACGCTGTATCTATTCATTCGTTTCGGGCTCTCTCTCTCTCTCTCTCTCTCTCTCTCTCTCTCTCTCTCCCCCCGGGTATCCTTCCACCGTTCTATTCCTCGTAAATTCAAATCCGCGGGATCGAGGTCAAAATCTTGCTGGTAGAGGGGGCGGGGCGGGGGAGACTCGCGCCTACGGTGTTGCTAAAGGATAACGTTGTCACCTGGAATCGATGTCGGCGCGCGGTGGCTTCGACGTCGATGCGTTCGCGGTGTTTCTTTTTTTTCATTTTTTTTTTTGGCCCCGCGACCGGGAAATAACGAACGGCTGTTAACGAGGAAAGTTGACGATGGACGAGCGAGAATTCGGATTTGGACTTCGAGGCGCGGCGCGCGGACGAGGTTTAAAGTGGTTTTTCGAAATATCGAGAACGTGCGTGTACGGAGCGTAATGAAAACGACGTATCGTAATACCTATTAAGAGGGCCAAAGTAAAAAAAAATCCATTGCTGAATTTTGAAAGGTCACGCAGTTTTTACTCCGTCGTCTTATCATTATGCATTTATTAAATTACGTGACCCTAAAGATCAAGAAAGTTTTTTTTTTTTTTGAATTGTAATATTAGCAAGCGGTTTTCGAACTCGAACGAATTCCGAACGAAGAGTTGAAAAGCATAACTCGTGCACTGGATTTCTGAATGTAGACAATTTCATGCTGGCTTTCTCTGGGATTTTTGCAACGTTTTTACAAACAGCAATCGAAGGGTAAATAACACAATATACCTTCTCATACTTCGTTTGAAAGTGTTGCGAGTATGTTGTGAATCTTTCTATTCTTAGAATTGAAAACGTGACTTTGATTTTCAAGGCCGTGCAGTTCGTCCTTTTTCCGAATCCGAAATTTAACGATCGAATCTAATATGTATAGCGGCTTCAACTTTTGTGAAAAATTGAAGTACGAAAATCTAGCAGATAAAAAATTATTTCGTTATTCTTAATCATTTTTCCGCCTTTTTTTCCCCCACTGTCCGTTCAGGCTGGAATTTTTTGCACTCTACTAGCTCGCTGGCCCTGTCCTCGATCTTGACCCTTTTGACGATCCCCGAGCGCGTTCGCGACTTCCCTCTTCTGTATCGCCGAGAAAGAAGAAGTACGAAGAAACACACCTGCACTCGCATGCATCCGACCGGGGGGGTCGACCATCGCCACAGCACCGGCGAATCTTCGATGGGCTTCCGGGGTCGCGGGTGTGGACGGGAGCAGGGGGGGGGCGCGGGCGAGCCGATAGCGGGTACGAGGACTAGGAAAACCCTGCGCCCCGGCCGCCCAACTTTCGCGCAAGTTTCTCAGTTGGCCACCGCCGCTGGCGGGGGTGGCGGGGGGGGGGGGAATAAGTTCATGCGCGTGTACGCCATCCTCCTGCACAGAAACGTCACCTATAGACAGGGTCGCGCGGCGCGGCGCGGCGGGTCGGCCGGCCCGAGCGGAAATGCGACGCTCGCCGCGCGGGCGGCGCGTTACATCCGGCCGCGGAGCTGACGGCGCGCCGGCACGTCGCCACGCCGGGCGTCTCCGGGCGAAGCTCCCGGGGAGTTTGGAAGTTGGTCCACGAGGCGCGATATACAACGAATATGACTCTGCGGCCCCGCGCGCGCCCATCCCGGGTCACGGAAAGTATATCCTTTCTCTCCTCTCCTACTCTCTCTCTCTCTCTCTCTCTTACTCTATCTTTCTATCTCCCTCTCTCCCTCCCGCCCCCTTCGCTCGTCAACGGAGAGAGAGAGAGAAAGAGAGAGAGAGAGAGAGAGAGAGAGAGCTCTCGGGCACGGTGGATAGAGCAGGCGGATGGGGCGGGGGGGGGGGGTCGGCGGCGGAAGGAAGCGACCGAACGGCTCGAGTTTCGGCCAGCGCTGTATCAAGTGCCTTTGTCGTGGTGGCCGCATCGCGGAGGCGGCGAGGAGGGCGGGTGGGGTGGGGTGGGAGCGGCGGCGAGGACGGCCGACGAGAGGGACGGAAGAGAGCGGAGCCGCGGACTTGCGCGCGCGGGCGCTGCGGCTGAAACTTCATTTAAGTGGATATCGTTACCCAAGTTTTAGCCGATAATTTACGGCACCTTGGGACGGCTTAATCGCTCGGCTGCTCTCGCGCCCGTTGCCAGCGCTCCCCCCCCCCGCCTCCCCCCGGGTCCAAAGAAAAATTCGAGGTGGCCACCCTTCCGCTCCTCTTCTTCGTTCTTCTCGCCGGCAAAATCCCCACCCCTCCGCCGTTCGATCGATGCTCGGACTCCTCGGGATTTCGTCTAGACTATCGGAAAGTATGTAGACAATTTTGCGGCTTGGTCCTTGGCTAAGTGCTTGAGATTTGAAAAGGATCGTCGGGTTTATGTAGACGTTGACGCCGTACGCGATTTAAGAGAATTATCAAAAGCGAGAATTTCTTTGCGTTCAGCCGTTTTTGCACTTTTGGACTCCTTGATATGGCGCATAAATGGAATATTTAAGTCATTGTAATTCGTGAATAATTGAATTTGCGCGTAAATGGAATATTTAAGTCATTGTAATGTTTTAAATATGTAAATATTTAAGTCGTCATATTGAAGACAATGTAACGATCGACTTTTTTTTCTGTTTTTTTTTCTTGTGATATAACAAATGAATTTTTTAATCATCAATAAATAACACCACTGATAGTCGCTGAATAAAAAAAAAATTCTTTTTAATACAGCATTAGTGAAATATTGTTATTATAGTCTCGATTAGTCATTCAATGTTAAAACAAAAATTAAAAATGTCTCGAATATTTATTCTAATATATATATATATATATTAGAGTGTCCTGATAAAATTATTTATTAGGTAAATTTGTCGTTAATAACGAGGAAATTCAGCGTCGGTGGTATTTATTCGAAGGACACCGCACCCAGTACGTACTTCAGACAACACGAATGCGAAAGGGCGCAATTGTACAAAATTCGTTCTGCAATATTTGCCCTAAGCTATATTCCGTAAATGTCTTCGGAGCATTTTAAAAATTTTCATTCTCCAACAGCCATCCGAAAATAAGGTCGAAATTGACTTCGTTAGTCACCGAGTTAAGGCGATCGTTCACGTCCGTCTTAACCGCGTCGATTCCGGCGCTGATTAGCCGTCGCTGCCGCTGTCGAGACTCTCGCAGCCATCGACCCCCCCGCTACCGTGCCCCGCAACCGCCCACCCCCCCCCCTCCCCCGGGAAGAAACAAAGGGAAAAGGGGCCGTTTGTCAGAAAAGATATTCCCCGCTGTAAATTCTCATCAGGGAGCGCACGGACTACGGTTCTCTCTTGCTCGCTCCCTCTCTATTTCTCCGCTGGCAAGTGTCGCTTGTATTTGTGCAAGAGTAAATCTCGGGGCCCAGAGGCGAGCGAGCCCAGCCGGGCAGATCAGCCAGACGCTGAGGCGAGAGAAAGGCAAAAGAGAATTAAGGTGAAGGAGCCCAGGGCTTACGTACACGTACATGTGTATGTATATATATATATATATATATATATATATATATATATATATATGCGCGGATACGAGGAGAAAGAGAGTAAGAGAACGAGAGCAAGAGAGAGCGAGAAAGAAAGCGAGGGAGACGAGAGCAAGAACCGCCCGTGTTAGGGCGGCCGGAGAGAAAGAGGAGACAAAGTAGACCGGCCGAGGGAGACACGCGGGGGCGAAGACGGGAGGGGGGCGGCGAGGGCTCGAGCCACTCTAATCGATCGTGGCTGTCCACCCTTATCAGGGGTCGAGTCCGCGCGGGGCGTAAGACCGGCTAGGAGAGAAAGAGAGGGGGGGAGAGAGAGAGAGAGAGAGAGAGAGAGAGAGAGAGGGACGAGTCTGTTTTGGGGGATATAGCTGCTTTGCATGGTCGGCAACGGCTCTTCTATATCTTTCCCCGAAGCTCTCTCTCTCTCTCTCTCTCTCTCTCCTTCTCTCCCTCGCCGCCCGCTGGCTCGCTCGACGCTCGCCGGCGACCCACCATCCCTCGCGCTGCCTCCCCACCCCCCTCGGGGAGAGAACTTTCGACCGCCGACAGCCGCCCCCGACAAACCGACCCTTAAAATAGGGGCGAGACCGCGCGCCCGGCGCTCGCTCGCTCGCCCGCGCGGCCATTGTTGCCAGATGCCCCGTGCATTTGCATTCTGCCTCCGTGCGCTGCCCGGACTCCGCGCGCTGAAAAATGAATCCTATACGTTCTCTCTCGTTCCTCGTCTCCTTCCCGCTCTCGCGGCCCCTTCGTTATACTGATCGTTATTTCTCTTGGCGCTCTCACTCTCTCTCTCTCTCTCTCTCTATCTCTCTCTCACACACATACACACACTATATCTTTTTCGCTCTCTCGGTCGTTTACGCATATGCATATATACATACATACATACAAAAGCGTCCGAGCATTCTTTTCTCTCGCGCATTCGTTTTTTTATTTTTTATTTTTTTTTTTTTTTTGCTTTCCCGCAAGAGCTCTACCCTCCATTCGCGCGCATCACGTACACGCATTTTTACACTCGCGGTGGGTGGGTGGGTGGGGGGGGGATGGGTTGCGACGGCCGACGAGCGAGAACGCCGCGCGCGCGCGCGCGCGCTGCTGCTCTTGCAGAGCGATGATAAATATGGTGGATGGGGGAGGGGGTCGGGGGTGGCGGCGAGGGTGTCGGTGGCTACGGCCGGTGTAAAGTGGAAATCTGACATATTTCGCGCGCTCGCGGAATTTCTGCGATTTCGCGCCTCTTCGCCTCTTCCCCTTCTCTCGCTCTCCACCGTCTCTTTCCTCACCATATCTCCATTTCCATTCTATATATTGCGTTCGAGGCTCGTCGGGGCGCCACGCGGAGATTTGTCGGTTTTTACTCTCGCGACGAACGGCGGAGGGGCGGGGGGGGGTGGAATTTTGATGGTTTATTCAGCGATATCTTTGTTCGACGAAGTCTACGTACAGGATTTTTGATATATATATATATATATATATATATATATATATATATATATATATATATATTTAATATTCAACATTTTTAATGCTGAATAAATTAGAGTGTACTTCGTGGAGTTTTTTTCTTCTAAATTCTAGAGGTAAGCTAATAGAGATCATCTCGAGGCCGTCCATGATCCATTAAAGGTATTGTTTAATCTTCATCGGGACGATAATTTTCGTCGTATCAGAAACCATACTTATTATTGTCAGAACGTTGCGGGGTGCAAAATTATCTATGCGCAAGCTTGATTTCTGCAAAAGATCATTAGCTAAATACGCCGAGGCCGTAAATAGGTATAAACCTGTACGCTTGATGGCGTATTAAAAATCTTCTTTAATCGAAGAATCACACCTAATATTACTTTTGGCGAAATTTAGCTTTGCAAGAATTAACTTAGAAGGTAAAGTCAGTTCGAAAAAATGTTCATATTTTCGTCCTTCTGTAAATTTACGTTTGACAACTTCGTAAAACATAATCGTGCTCTCTGAATGATCTGCCAAAATATTGTAATAGAGAGGCCGCAGTGCACGCGTACGTAAACTTGCGTTTATCAAATTCTAATCGCTCTTTCAAGAAGAGGAACAAAAAAAGCACCTACCCAGTTCCTACAAGGAAACGTGAAAAACTCCGTCCGTATTCTGATGTGCGCGTGTGCCGAATTTTCTCCCTCCCCCCTAACCCCTTGGCGCGGCCCTTACCTCGAGCAAATCGCGCTAAATCGTCGGAGAGGACGTCGTGTCGACTGCACGGCAAATATGCATACACGCGTGCACGAGCGAACGGGCGCGCGCGCTTTTTAAGAGAAAAGGGAATAAAGCGGCGGGAGCCGGCCCTGGCGTAGCTATTATAACACACACACACACGCACGCACACACACACACACACACACATACACCTTACAGAGCCCTTAATGCCACGTCGTTAAATTAGCCGATCTTATTATCCGGGCAAACACTGCCTCGGGGTTCGTCCGCGAGAGAGGCCCAGGGACTCCATCTGTATTTGAGCGCCTGCTGTTTGTACGGGTGTGAGGGAGGGGGCGGTGAGGACGTACTCGCGAGCGAGCTTCGAAATCCACGGCGTATATATATATATATATATATATATATATATATATATATATATATATATGTACATTTGCGAAGAAAGTCGCCGTTCACGGCCTCCCGAGTTCCGGACCTGGTGGAAATCCGCGCGTTTCGCTGTTTCTACGCGTGTGGTATGCACGTTCACACGTATGTATGTGTATACATACATATATATATATATATATATATATATATATATATATATGTATGTGTATACATACATATATATATATATATACATATATAAATAGTGAGCAAGCGAATCTTAATTCTTCAGAGAGAGAGAGAGAGACAGAGAGAGAGAGAGAGAGAGAGGGGTGGGGGAGGCAAAGCCGCGACGGTCAACGCCGGGCCGCGCGAGGAGAGAGAGGCGGCAAACTTTCGCGGCGAGACGGAGAGCTCGCGCCGGGCGGGCGCGGAGCGCGTGGCCGAGACGCGGATCGGGCCGCCCCCCGTTGATAGATCGGCGCGTCGGCTGAAAAATTTTAATGGAAAAATCCGAGGTTGTCGGGCGCAGAGGCAGCGCGGCGCGAGGTCGGCCGTTCGGGCTTACGCGCTCGGCGCGATGGGGAGGGGGCTGAGAGAGAGAGAGAGAGAGAGAGAGAGAGAGAGAGAGAGAGAGAGAGACGCTCACGTCGCTGAGGGGTGAGGGTAACTGAGCAGAGCCGACGTGGGAGGTGAAAGTGAAATGAGGGATGAGGGACTGAGTATAGACGCGCGCCGGGCTGCAGTGAAAAATCTACGAGAGAGCACAGCCCCTACTTTTACGCAATCTTATCTCATTTTAAAGCCTGAAAATTATATGCATATATATATATATATATATATATATATATATATATTATGTGTGCGTGTGTGTATATGTACATCTGCCTCCAATACCTCCCCCTTCCCCGTATTGTGAATAGGCACCAACTGAATTTCATTCGTTTACTTTTCTGCGTAACGCTCCTTTGTAATAGTATTGTATTTACTGTGCGTTAAATGTAGTAAATGTAATAAAATACTTTGAGTGTTCGTCGATTAATAAACTAAAAATATAATCGTCCAATAAAATTGCGCATTATAAATGATTGCGTTATTGTAATGATGATAGTGTTTGAAACAATTTGATTGGTGATTTCGGGACAGAATGAAATTTAGAATATTAGAATATTGATATTGGAGCATTTCATAACGCACAAATTTTTTCTGCCAATTAATTCGAATTATAAATATATTTCTTCGGCTTTCATAGAGAAATATGAAACCTTATGATAAATGTCCGTATTCTGATAATTTTGTAGTTATTATGGAATTTTGATTTAAGATTGAAATCATTATATAATTATCAAAACATAATATATCATTACTTTAATTATGCTAATGTCGACTGTATTTATAGATAAATTAATAAATATTTATATTGGTCTTACAGTTCAATTAAATAAATTTAAATTAATAGATAATAATATCAATACATATTTAAATCAATACTAATACATATCAATACATAATTATTGGAAAATTATGACAGTCAGACTGTCCTTGATAAAATCAGCCCCGTAGACTAATCTGAAATAAAAATATATTAGCTGAAAAAAATTCTTTATTCGTAAGGTTCAATTTGAAGATTGAATTATCTATAATTAATATATAATATATAATGATCTTAAAAATAGTTTAAAACACTCATGGCCTGTTCGCCTATACTAGCACATTACTACTGAATTTTGACTATAATACATATATATATAATAGCGTAAAAGGGTTTTTTCCTTTTCAGTGGATCGCCGGCAGCCGCCCTTACCGACCGACGCGAGCGCCAACGACTCCGGCAGCGGACGGCGTCTGGAACTAAAAAAAAAGCCGCGCGCACCGCTAGGGTAACTGCGCAGTCGGTACGGCAGTATTGTGCCCCATTCGCCGAACTGCGAACGCGCGCGCGCTCCGTCATTATGTATGAAAGGGCTGTCCAAAGCTGGGTCCGCGCGCATATTGGGACTGTACCGCACTGTTGCATATATATATATATATATATATATATATATATATATATATATACATATATATGAGCACACGCTACAGGATTGCATATAAACATGTATATTCGCGAAGGGTGGCGGGAGGAGGGGGGGGTCTAGTCAGGAGGGCAGGAAGCGGGGAGGGGAGAACGAGTTTCGACCCCTGATCGACGATAGATTGGAGAGGCGCCCCGTTTATTCGAGTTTTGAGTTATTTATGTTTCATTACGCCGCCCCTTCCCGCGGAGGTCGGGCCGCCCTTATTGGACGGCTGCCACGCGGAGGTGGTTGGAAACCCACCGGAAGGAGAGACTTTTTCCCCTACGCTCTCCTTATTTCCTCCGGGTGCTCGTAGTTGTTTTTCGCCGAGAGGACGGACATTGTGTACATATATATATATATATATATATATATATATATATATATATATATATATATATTATGAGAACACAATGCTGAGAACCATTTCAGATACGGAATAATTGAATTAAATCGAATTTTTCTGATGAACGAATGATTACGATTTTTCACGACTTATAGATAAAAATATCATAACAAATCAGATCATTTAGAAACATCCCTTATTTCTTGAAAAAAAAACACTTTGGCATACAGCTGTTTCTTTTTGTTTTCCATTTTATTTTCGTTTCATAATCTAATTAAAAATAATGCAACATTTTTTAAGAAAATACATTATATATTTTATAATATCAAGGATAATATTATATTTTTTAAATAATTTAAAACGAAAAAACTATTATCAATACAATGTACGTTTTGTCGTAAATTATTTCCTGAGCTGAACAATAGAGCGACAACTCACTTTTCTTCTATATACAATGTGTTTATAGTTATTTCTTACATAAGACATCCGAATAAAAGAAAATTAATCGCGAATAGAGTTGTGTATCGTATTCATCGAAGCACGAACAGATTTGGATTTTTCTAATTTTTGTAGAAGCTAATTGGAATGTGCGTAACTGCTCTGAGTGATTTATAATTTAAGCGTTTAACGATTTTCAGTTTGCTCTTTTGTAATGCCAATCGTTTATAAGAAAGAAATTTTTCTTAGTTCAGCTGAAAAATACTTTTAGTACGAAATAATACTTTTTTACACGACGACCATTAAATTTTAGGAGAACTGAGAAAAATTATAAAAATAAATAATTAAGATATTTTAAAACGGAATCTTTCAGTGAAATTATTGAATTCTCAAAAAAAAAACATGGGGAATATAATATTTACAATATTTTATCGCACTATTTATTATTATTCATAAGTTCATTTTAATCGGATAAATTTTTCTAAAAGCTTTATTTTAGAGATTTTACAGAATTTGTAAATAATTTCAAAATTTTGAAAATAAAAATTTGGTATTTGCTTGTCATTTTAAGTTTTATGGACTTAATAATGAATATCTTAATATGAATATTTTAAATCTGATTTAAAGATGATCGTATGATGGAAAATGTATCAAATTAGAATTGAAATAACAAAGCTGAAATCGAAAAATCGTTTAAAAGAAAAAAAAAGAAGCTTTTTCGCCCTTTACATATTTTGCGGTCATCAATACGGGCAAGGCGATCTTCGAATTACAAAAGACGACTAGAAAAATACTCTGTGTCGCGATAATTTCTCGGATCGATCGATAGAGCGAGCTGAAAATCGTTCTCCATAGTGTGTCCTCCCGCCGTCCGTTAATATTACTCATGCTAATGTACGCTAGTACAAATAAATTTAGAACAGAAGAGAAATTTGAAAAAATCGCTCGGAACTACGTGGTTCTTTACTTTGCTATTATTATCAATTTCCAAATTGCCCTTACGGCGACAATTGTGCAATGAATTAATTATTATTTTCATCGGTCTTCTCGGTATAACACAATTAGCAAAAAAAAAAAAAAAAAAAAAAATGCAGACCGCGAAACTCCACTGTCCGAAGTTATGTCTATGTATCGTGAAAAAAAAAAAATTCAATTTCGCCCCAATTGTCGATGCGAAACCTTCACTCACCGCGGGTCTCGCCGCGTATCTTCCGTCGAAATTCCATCCCGACCCGTCAAAATTCAGTTACGCGCACCGCGCGATCTCTCGCCCGGCCCGATCACCGGCTCAACTCGACGCCATCAGCCCTCAAACTCGCGTCGATTAACCAAAGTCAATTAAAGGTCTGGCCCATCTCTACGGACACACACATACATACATACATACATACATACACACATACATACATACATACATACATACATACATATATATAGTTATATATATATATATACACATATGCGTTGATTCGAAAGGCGGGAGGCGCATATAGAGCCCGGCACCACGCCAATTCCGCGACGTTTCCCGCACGTTTTCCTCTCACAAATATCACTATATATATAAATATAAATATATATATATATATATATATATATATATATATATATATATATATACGATTTTGTACGCGCGATGGAGGGATGAGGTAAGGGAGTAAAATCGCCCCCCCCCTCACGTAAGCAGAGATACATAATATAGTTTTGCT
The DNA here is from genome assembly GCA_018907035.1 of Sycobia sp. Sy_11. Classification (NCBI taxonomy): domain Eukaryota; kingdom Metazoa; phylum Arthropoda; class Insecta; order Hymenoptera; family Epichrysomallidae; genus Sycobia; species Sycobia sp. Sy_11. The sequence continues at coordinate 1,823,853 of JACCIC010000011.1, forward strand.
TTAAATTCAATATCCGGGTCTGGGCTTGGTGGGCGGTGTACTTGGGTGAACGCGGGAACGTCGACTTAAAACAATTGCGCGCGCGCTCAAGAGAGAGAGGGTAAGAGAGAGAGAGAGAGAGAGAGAATGAGAGGGAGGGAGGGAAGGGAGGCAGAGATAGAGAGAGAGAGAGAGAGAGAGTGAGCCCGGTCGCGCAATATCCTGACTCCTCTAATTCGATTAACGAGCCGGGAACCGCCAGCCGCCGCCTCGTCGTCGTCGTCGTCGTCGTGTCTCGCGGCGAGAGAGGAGTCGCCCTTCCCCTCTCCCGCCCATCCTCGACCGCCGTACCACCCCGGGCAGGTGCACGTGCGCGCGCGGGGGTGGCCCGTCCGCCGGCACCTGGGCGCCCCTCGCCCGTAGACGAGAAATTCAACGACGGAGGCGGCTGGGGACGAGGTAGGAATGGAGAGGGGGGGGGGAGGAGGGCCCGAGGAGAACGAGACGGAACCGCCTCGGAATTATCGGACCCGATGGAAGAACGTTCAATTTGCCAAATTAATCCCACCGGGGCGTATAAGGCGCGGCGGTGGCGGCGGCGACGGCGCGCGCGCGCACCCCCAGCGAGTTTTCGATGCAAAGCGACGTCGCCGCGGCGTCTGCGGTTCCGCAAGTTTCGCGAGTTGTAGGGATCCGGTAAGATGGCGATGAGGGGAGGGGGTAGATGAGGCGAGGGGCTGGCGAAGAGAGATCCCGCGAGCCGTGCAACATCTTTAATTAGGCGTCCCCCACTCTACGCCCCGTAACCGCGAAAGCTTCGGCGGTAGAGTATTTTATCCTACATGCAAATTACCCACGATCCGCAGATATATATATATATATATGTGTGTGTGTGTGTTTGTGTGGGTATGTATCTTCGTTTATATATATGTATGTATGTGATGCATTCTGATAGAAAGCGCGGCCTATCCGCTCTTCTCTGTCCGTACAGTGCCAAGAGTGTATACGCCCTCTATATCCCGCGACCAAAAACGCCCTCAATCTACGTTTCGTGCATATGTGTGTGTGTGTGTGTGTGTGTGGTGTGTGTGTGTGTGTGTGTGTGTGTGTGTGTGTGTGTGTGTGTGTGTGTGTGTGTGTGGTGTGGGTGTGTCTGTGTGCATGTACGCGTGCTAAGGCGCGGGCGGACGATACAGCGATGGCGGACGAATCCGTGGATCCTCGTTACTGCTGGGATTTGACGCGATCGCTGCCGGTCGAGGGACGAGGCGGGCGAGGAAAATGGTGCCGGGTAAACTTGGCCGGCAGGGGCGACGGCATAATTGAACGGGGCGACGGGATTAATTCGTCCTCTTACGACGATGGCGGTGACGTTTGGCGGTGGCTGTACGTCAAGAAGAATATTCCTATATATATATGTATATATATATATATAGTGTTGGGATGATTAGATTTTTTTTTCATCCGTCAAATTACGTACGGCTGTCGTGCGACAACGCTCTTACACGTTGCGTGATCTTGTTTTTTTTTTTTTTTTTTTTGTTTAGTATTTTTATATTCTATTCCTGTGGGAATTATCAATTATATACGGAGAATTACTCTCGAGCCCGTGGCATTTGCGCCAAGGATTTGACTCTGATTTGTATCAAAATTCATCAGGATATTCCTGGGATTCGATCCTCTACAATGTCCAAGATATAGGATCGTTTATTTTTTTTGCAATTAGAAATTCCCTATAAACGAGCTTTGCACAAGCGTGTAGTGAAAGGAAAACTTATTAAGCAGAGACGCATTAGGCAAAGTTGTAAGGAAAAAATGAGTATTTCAGCATTTCCTTCGTACACGAGTCTTCTTTGTTTGTAAGAACAAATTATTTTTAATTCGAAGCAGGCGTCGTCCAATTTTTTGTGAAAATAATAAAAAAAAACAAAAAAAATCATAACACCGCTCCTAACGAACCTCGGAGCAAATCGACAAAATAAAGCTGTTTTACAGTTTGGAGCGAAACACACAGTAGAGGGAGCTATCCGAATAGCGAAATAAAGTTCTACATGCCCAAAAGCTTAACTTCTGTATCGTCAAATAAATTTTTACGCGATATTTTCCAAACGCCGAACCAAATGCGGAACGTTTGTCCTTTATCATATTGTGTGCGTTCTGCCCAACGACGATGCTCCGATCAGACGGAGCGATGATTAATCCTTCAATGCGTTGTTCGCTCGTCGATTGAGACACGGACGGTGTCGAACATCGCGATTTATAATAGACAAGAAAAATTCACATACTGCAGAGTATATATTGAAATTTAATCGAAGCGAAGCGCGGATTTTCATCTGGGAAAGTAGGAAATTTTCAGGATAGAACGTTGAGTACTAGTATCACGTGACCTTCAGATAGATTAACTATCTGATTTTTATCGATTCCAGTACGCGTACCTGCCAGTCCAAATGGGTCCTATAACCTACAACTTACGAACACACACGTCCGTATCGCTTTGCTATTACGAATTCTCTCATTAGAATTGCAGAGAGCGACGGTCTGATAAAAATTCAGTATGAACTATAGTGACGCGAGAAAGTGAATAAGCCTTGCAGTGGGTAGAACACGGAGCGAAATTTTAGGTATTCGAAAGTCTTTCAAAGGTCTTCGAGTGTCTTTGGAATGATGGCTCAATATTTCGCGAATGAAGAGCATGGCAAATCAGTAATTATGAATTTTGTAGATTCTTTTTATCTTTCAGTTACGACATTAAATTTTTTTGCTTTTTAATGATCAAGGCGACAACGGGCTTTCCCATTACATTTGAGCAACATACAAGATATATATATTATATAAAAAACAAGAACAATCCTATTAAACATCTAAAAAATATTATATTCTATTACTGCGTATACAATAACGTTATTAGTCTATAAAACGCTAGGGAATTGACGCGAAAATTCAAGCCTGCCACATACATGCGCTGTGCCTAGACATATATAGTATTTTATAGCCAGGTATAGTATTTTCGTGCAATATCCTATACCTTGACCTCACCTGGCACGCAATAGTTATATATGTGTACATATGCGCGTTTGCGTCTGCAGTTACGCATATTTATATCTAAGACGTCAGCCAAAACAGACCGATGCGGCCGCGTAAGCATGGCGATTAGGGAGCCGAGGAGCGTGTGTGTGTGTGTGTGTGTGTGTGTGTGCGTGCGTGTGGGGAGGACAGCTCATATAAGCGAAGGGGCGATTTTGCGCTCGTCCCGGCCTATGATAATTATGCATGCGCCGCCGCGTCGACGGCCGGCCTCGGATCGGGATGGAACGGCGGAGGGGGAGAGGGATGAAAAATTCAGTATGGCGCGCTCGGAATGGCAAAGAGGGTCGTGTGTATGTGCGGGGGGGGGGTGTGGAGGTGAGACAAGCATTAGCGGCAATCAATTATAAACGATGAGCTTGCTTTTATATTATTAATGAGTGTTTTAATTAAATGTCGATAATTAAGACTAATTAAGCCTATATTATGTATTCGTTGCTTTCAGCACTCTCGCGATGAGTTTCTCTTATAAGGTTAGGAGTTACGAAAAAAAAAAAAAAAACAAAACAAGACGAAAAACAAGCAAATAATTAAATACAAATAAATAATTCTAAAACTTTATATCACTTTGATCCTTGATTGTAAATAAATTTTTATTGCGATACAATATGGCTTAAATATGTACGCGGCGTTATTGACAATAAAAAATCTGTGACAAATCTGTTAGCATCGGTAAGAGCGGATTAATTTGTTTGAAACTACATTACGCCAATCCGTTATTGTTTGTTTATCGCTGATTATCGCTTATCACGGATACTATTTCGAACGAGGAAAAAAGAAAAGAAAAATATCGATATTCTATTCTTTTCTTTTTTTAAAGTCTCGCCTATTTTGTGACAGACCTTTTATTGTTCCATGGAATTTTTCATACTGGATAACATTTGGCAATGGCAATCGAAAATTTTGACGCGGAACCGAATTCCGATTAAAGTTTTGCTATATTTTTAAAGTAATTTACCAAGATTCGGTCGTTGTAACATATTATACTACCCGCACAATGTCAAAACTATTTTTCAACATTCTAGCGACGATGTTCGTACAACAGGTTTACGTAGCGAAATCGAGCGACGCTTACCGAGTTGCAGCGTTCCGATATTTATACTCCGGCGATACGACCTAGACGCATCGACGTCTCGCCCCTCCCCCCCTCCAGCCCTCAAATTACACCCATCAACTTTTTAAACAACGAGATTCGTTTGTCCTCGCTCTACCTCGCACGACATATATCGCGGAATTCGTTCCAAGCGGCGATCGCGAAATTTTCGTAACTTTTTTAGAAAAACGCCGTATCCGCGCTGTCTGCCTGGCGTGCGCGGCATCTGCGTTGCGGCGGACGTGTCCCTCGGTAAACAGGAGTTTCCAATCGATATATATATATATATATATATATATATATACATACCACAAATATAGATAGATAGACAGAGCCACACGGAGTCAAAACACAGTTACCGTCAACAAATCAATATCGTCGTTCAGAAACAAGTCAAATTGAAGCCAAACGCATATATATATATATATATATATATATATATATATATATATATATATATATATATTGGTTATTGGGATGGAACGAAATCTAGGGCAAATTTTTTACTATTTCACGCGTACAGTCGACGTTTGCTAATGGATAATGACATTTAGGAATCGATAGTTTAAGGGATATTTTAGAGCTTATATTATATTTAATTGTAATTGCTCGTTTGGCGATTGAGGAAAAATAGGAGTAGGAGATTGGGGGTGGAACATGGCGTTTCTCGTCTTTGGAACATACGATTTTTGTTCCACGAAACGATATAAATAAATTCGTCGCATTGGCTCACTTCTAGATCGGGGAATAGACGGCACAATTGGACATCGGTATATCGTTATAATTAATTAGCGCGCTATCCTATACAAAACAATGTCGAGAGCGGTTGTGAGAGCGACTGAAGAAAAAATTGAAGAATGAAAGTAAAAAATTAATAGCCAGATACAGGATGGATCGTGTAAATTAAAAAATAACGTTATTGCGGGTATAAAGTTTGTGCTCTGCGTATGATAATAGAATGTAAGATTGCCTCGTTGCCGATCTGATTACGTATTAATCTCTGGGGGCAGTATCGCAATTTTCAATTTTTCATTTATCTACCGAAACTCGAGGTACGTCTCCAGTCAACCGACATACGTCGCGCGCTGGTAACGCGCATCGGCGGATTATTTATCTAATTTTGTTTTTTGTTTTTTTTTTTTTTTAACGTCTTTCTATCCTTCATTTTCTTCACAAGGACTTCCGGCAAAGAACTCGGATACCACGCCCAGAGAGAGAGAGAAGAGAGAGAGAGAGAGAGAAAATTGCTGTTGGACAACGAGTCTCGAAACAAAATGCCCGTCCCCGAGTTCAGCATTGTCCCTAATTATTGCGCCATCGAGGCGTGCGCGACGAGGCCGTGAATAATTTCCCAGTGCGGCTTGAATTGCAAAAATACGAGCTCCAAGCGCTCACGGCGCTTAGAGAGCGCATTCTTAAGCTCGAGATATTCGGCTTTTATGCGCCATCGCGTAAATCGAGCCGCGAGATTCGGTGCGCGTATTCGCCTCTAATACGTTGCCGTTCCGAATTCCGACCCCATCCCGCGCCCTAACATCCCCCGGCTGTAGATGTTAATGTCGAGTTGGGCCAGATAAGACTTTGACGAGGCACGACTGTGGCTTCATCATCAGCCGGAGCCCTATAGACGACGCGTATCATAATTCCATTCGAAGCGTATCCTTGCGCGGCTATTGGGGTTGGTGATTGTGACGTCGTTATCACCAGCACGGCGTTAAGGATAGGACAAATTAGACGTATTAGCACAGGATTCCTACGAGTTATTTCATTTATTTATTTATTTATTTATTTTTTTTTTTTAACGAAATAATCCCGTAGACGCGTTGAACTAAATTTGGAACGAGCGAAATTTGTTCAGTCGCCGTCTTGACGTAATGTTAGTTAAGGCTATTAATAATCCACGGAAGACGCAAGGCATTGATTGTATCCAAAAAAAAGTTGCCCCGACAAAAATTGAGTTACTGGTTTGTAACTGACGCGTAACTTAACGCGTAAATTAACGGACTGCCGGACGTCAGGACGATACCAATCGGTTTCGCGTTATTGGCGACGATATATGCGCAATGGGCCAATGTTTCATACAAATTTTGATAATAACCAAGCGAAAGTTTCATTCTGCAAAGAACGGTCATTGGATTTACAAGCGATTTTACTGCGCGTTTCTTTGCTACCTGGTGGTACAATTTTGAAATTTCGCGTATAAAAAGCCTGCTTGTCAGACTTCCTTGTCATTTCACCATTCCACGTATTTACACGTCTCGTACATAATTCGAGAATTTCGCAATTTCTTTTTTCCGTAAAATTCTAGAATTCCTTTTATCGTATACAGATATATATATATATATATATATATATATATATATATATATATATATATATATATATACGGGGACAACGGCGATACGACGTAAATGAATTACAGGGCTATAATTTCATCCACACGGCATCCGTCACACGGACCTGATGTCACTTAGCATTACGTATGGGCGATATTAAAAGAGTGCGACTCGCGGGTTTCTATAATCGTCGCGTCACGATGTCGGTTCATTCTGACTTTAATGGACGAGCGCGCTCGGTGTCGAAAGCGTGCTAGTATATACATATATATATATATATATATATATATATATATATATATATATATACATGCAGGGATATCGCGAAAAAGAAGGAAAGCAACAAAGGAAGAAAGAAAGCCGGAGAGAGAACGACAGAGATGAGATACATAAGAGTCGGGAAATTCACCGGAGCGATTCGCGAAAAGAGGACACGCGTCAGTCGTGTGTCGCATTATATAGATACACACACACACACACATTATGTGTCCGAGTGATGGTACGGTTGAGTGACGGTTTTTTGCCGTTATTCGCCGTTGTAACGTTGGAGACAAAGAGAGGGATGGGTATTTCAGAGTCGACGTTCGGAACAGTTTCTGCACTTCGTGTATAAAATCAACGCTAGAGCGATGATGATTATATATATATATATATATATATATATATATATATATATATATATATATACGTGCACTCACGTCGTTTACATACATCGTTAGGAATATGATGAAATTTCGATAAGTCTCCAGTTACATTCGTGAACTGAAAAATCAGCTACTCGATACCTGGTCCCCTCTCCCCACAATTGCACCGATCCATCGGCTATCGATAGTCACTGGATTGTCAATTATTTTGTCATTTTAATTCGATGGAATTGAAGACTTTAGGGAGGGGATGGCACGCTGGGTGAAAAAAAAAAGCGTGTCGATTTCACGAAGCTCTGAATCGATATTTTTTTTTTCTAAATTCCACGAGCGAAACGACGGACTTTAATCTAGGCGCCCTTAGACTTTCGCGCATCGTACGTACACGGTAGTCGAGCGAGCGTCTCGAATAATTAAAGGCTCTCTCGCGGATTCGCGCGGTCTTCTGAATATTTTCCAGTGTTTAGATATATATATATATATATATATATATATATATATATATATATATACTGACCTATAATGTAAGCGAATTATACAACGCGACGCGGTAATTGAATTTCGAAAGAAGCGCAAGGCGAGGAGGATGGTGAGGAAGAATTGGATGAAATATTACACCGCCCCGATCTCTAGATTTGATGGATGAAAAATCTTTTCTACCAGCAATTATTAATAGAATAAAATTTTTAATCCGCTTTGTTATCAAACAGATGAGAAAATATCGACTTTTCGCCCCATGTTGCATAGAGCGACGCTATGAAGAGATATTAGTTATATATATATATATATATATATATATATATATATATATATATATATATCTATGCATATAAAGACAATAAGTTATTTATTCTTTACGAATAAATGTAATCGTGAATTGTTTTTGTTTCTTCGAGTCTGCCGACCTTCACTATGTATATTATATTATTTAATTTTTTAATAAAGTTCCAAGAATAGCTAGACATACATTGGGATATATATATATATATATATATATATATATATATATATATATATATATATGTTGTAGGGTAAAAATCAAATTATAAACGTATAATTGAAACGTTAAATGAAGTTACTATTCGAAGGTAGAATTGTGTGGAGAAAATTTCGCCTCACCCGATGTTCGGGAGACTTCGATAGAAAGTTATCCAGCTTTTAAGCGAATTGAAGGAAAGAAAGCCTGTCCAAGGCTTTGGGCTAAGAGCTCGTGGGCCATTTTTTTCTACTTCCTAATCATATATAAAATTTTACGATGTCAACTCGACTTCGTGAATTGTCCATGGATACTTTGGATCAATGGAGAATGTGAAGAGTAAGAGATGGATACAGATATACGATTGAAATAGTGTAATAAACTGCCTCTCTCCCGCTCTCTAAATGTTGGATTTCATTCGGTTTTCTCTCACGTATTAAACGGTCGATCGTCGGCAAACAAAGCTCGGTACTGATCCAGATCTGTGGAAAGCAAAGGCGAACGGATGCATAAGGGCGTAAATTGCGAAAATGACAAAATACTGACTAGACGCGCGCAGCGAGTCTTTTATTTCAGCCATTGATTGAATCATTTTCCTTTCATTTTTTCGGAGACCGGGATAGCAACAGCGCCGCACCCACTGAAAGCAAGGGAGTTATGCGCGTTAAAGTTCCGTAGCTCCGCGAACCCCGTCGATCAGCGCTGATCACCAGTGCCATCCTTCACAGAAGCTAAATTAATACATTGGATCGTGTAACGTCGATCAAAATTAACCTGCCGATTTGAAATTTCGATCGAACCGTACGCAGACGAACTAGAATTACTCTTATATATACCGATTAAAACAAATGCACGCTCAACTTTAGACGCACGTATAATATCGGCGCATGCACATCTTCATATTAAATGCTGATTATATACATAGTGTATTGTAGAGTCAAATAAAAAGGGTAACATCGCTGATTCCGCCGCCGCTAAAGACGCCAGCGTTTGCGATAACATGAGACAAATCACAATTAACACACAAAACACACACACACACATGTATACGTACTCTCGGCGTATATAACACGACACTCGGCTATCTTTCTTCTCTCCCCGAACTCTTCAACCTCCCAAACCCCTCCCCCACCCTCCAACCCAAGCTCGGTGTAAAGATTTCGTTTCTCTCTCCTTCCCCCCCCCCGCCATTCCACCTCCTTCGCGCGCCAATTCCGCACGACCCTGATGCGCGTCGGCGAGAGGGAACGAATGTCGCGTTCCAAAAAGCGCTCGGCGCTCGGCGTTAATGCAAAAGGACCAATCTCTTATGAAGCTCCCGCGTTCGCCCCAGAGAGCGGCGAGGACGAGGGGGGGGGGGTGGGGTGGGCTGGGAGAGCCTCGCTCGCCGGCTTGGGTTTCCGGCGTCCCTCTCGCTTTCTTCTCTCTGTCCCGCTCTCTCTCTCTCTCTCTCTCTTACACTCACTCTCTGTCAGACGCGCCTTTATTAGCGCGAAAGGGCGACGCAGCGGCAGCGACAGCAGCAGCCGCGCAATATCGTCGGGTCCCCTTAACGACCAAAGTTTTTTGGTGTTGTCCGCCAGTTTCTCTATGTATAAGCCGGCAAGGCGCGCGACATCTCCAGCGCTCTCTCTCTCTCTCTCTCTCTCTCTCTTCTTCCGCGCGTGTATCATAAATTCAAAATGGCGAGGCGCCTTTGGGAGGAAAACAAAAGCCACTTGCGTCTATAACATGGATCTGCCTCTCTCTTTCTCTCTCGCTGAGCGAGTGTACACATACGCACATGTACAAAGGGGTCCGAGAAGGTGGGGCTAGGGTCCGTATATATAGTATACAACGCAAGGGGTGAGCGCGCCCGGCGAGCTCGAGAATGAAAGCGAGAGAGCGAGAGAGCGAGAGAGCGAGAAAGCGACGAGGACGACGACTACGGGCAACCCTTCTGTTGTGCATAAAAGGGGGTGGCGGTGGTGGCGGACTGCGCTCGCTCGCCAGAGGAAAAGGGCCGGGCGAGGCTCCAACTAGCAGAACAGGGGGGACTGGGCGGGGGGTCGCCCGCGCGCAGGCAACCGGGAGAGGATGGGTTAAGGCTCCGCTGAAAGCGACCGGGCGAGAGTAAGCGAGAGAGAGAGAGAGAGAGAGAGAGAGAGAGAGAGAAACATAGATGTATTAAGCATGGAGAAATGCGCAGATAGAGAGAGAGAGAGAAGAGAGAGAGAGAGTGAACGGCGCGGCGTCGACCACCGAAAATGGCGGACCCAATTAAGGGAGTCTAAGCCGCGCTCGCGCGCCATGGGCAGGAATAACGGCAGGAGTACAGTGGGTATATCTATACTCATGCGAACGAGACGAGTTGAAAGAAACGCCAGTGTCAGAAGGCGGAAGAGGGTGCACGTGTCCCTCTACGTCCGTGTATCCGTACTCGTTTCTGCGACCGTGTGTGCTTCTTTGTGTGTGTGTGTGTGTGTGCACGCGCGCGGGGGGGCGAGGGCGACTGCGAGAGTATCTTTCTTCTTTTTTCTTTCTTTCTTTCTTTCTTTTTTTTTTCGCAAAACGACACAGACGACAAGAGGCCGCTGGCAAGTCGTCGACGAGGTCCGCGAGCGCGTGTATAACACACACACACACACACGCACACGCAGACGCACACGCGCGCGCACTCACCGCAGTTTTACGGATACACGTTGCCCCGGCGAGCGGGATCGCGAGGGGGTTCTTCTTCGTCCTCCCCTCATTTTCTCTCATTTTGCCATCGTCGAGCACACATGGGTACGCGTTCGCGTATACACGTGCATGTATATCCGCGCGCACGTATATCCCGCACCCTTCTCGGCGACGGCCGTGGCGGCGCGGGCGCGCGCGGCTCTTTCGACTCCTCGGTTACTCTCACCTTCTCTCGACACCGTCCTGCAGGACGAGCCAGGACGAGGCTCCGCCCGCGTACCGCCGGGCTCTCGACCCTCGTTCACGTTTGGCTGACCTTCGGCGCGCTGGGCGCTTGTTAAATAATAAAGAAGAGGAAAAAACGCGGCTAGGGTGGGGGGGGATCAGGGAGAAGAGAAAAAAGAAGTCGGGGAGAAGAGTCCTCCCGCCTTCGTCGACGATAATCCACGGATAAGCGTAAGAGGGTGGTTAGTGGGGAGGGGCAAGGGGGATAAATCGAGACGCGCAACTCTCGCAGCGTCGGACTAATTAATCCTCCCCCTGAGTCGCTCGCGCGACGCGTTCTCGATCGGATCCCGCGATATTTTGCCGTTTCGGCGTTGGGGGCCGGCGGCCGAGGGTGGCCGAAGCTTCTAGTTTCCCGGATGAAGAGCTCGTAAAATAGAAGGAAAGCAGCTCGTGTCGAGGCTCGTTTCCACGAGCTAAAGTCAAGATTCTGATGACTTGCGCTCGGATTTCCTGAACTATTTATACTTTTTGATCGATTGGCTGTCCCCCCCCCCCTCTTTGTCAATGGATAATTCGTAGTTTGGCGTATTTTACCTAGGTACTCTGTACAAAATCAAAAGTAACATACTCCGATAGCAGGAAGTACGACGAGTCTCGCTAACGAGAGAGAAAGAGTATAGCTCAATCACGTCCCTAGGTTCTTTCAATTTTACGTGGCGCGCGCACAACGCGCTCCGCGGGTCGACTCGGTGTCGGCGGGCATCGATATAAATGTATCGCATTGCCTCGACTGTGCGGCGACGAGTAGCAAAGTTTTATGAACATCCCCGAGCTTTGTTAGGTTTAGGTAGACATGACATTAACGCGATTTCGTTTTTGAGCTCGACCAGTTGCTTGGACTGCCTTTTATCTCGTTTATGAAGATTTTCTTAATATATTGGGATAAAGTTTAATGTCACACGGGTCTAGTTGCACTATAAGCAAACTGTCGCGAATACGTTAGTTTTCGTTATAAAGCGCAAATTACAACGCGGAGTATGCCGTAGTTTTCGTTCGAGCGGTCGATATTAAATGTTAAGAAAAGTCGAGTTTCTTAATAATACGTCGATTATAGAATTTCGTTAGATAGAAAAAAAAATGAACGAAGATCAATGAACGTATTTAATTTATAATCGTAGCTATCGCGTTCGCAATGCCTATTTGATTATACTCGTTACACGATTTCGACTATCTATCTGTGACGCGGTATTGCCGTTGCCGTCGATTGGACGATTAATCGCAGCTACCGCCGTGGGAATTGATCGACGGTCACTTGCACCCTAGCTAAATTTAACAGATGCAATGTACCATCCAGGCCGTGTAAGCCTCAAAATGCTTTAAAGCACATTACAAATATTCGAGATTATTCTCATTATGTTCTTTTATTTTCATAGAGCAAGGATAGGTTATACGAGCAGAACGATACATGAATGCGCGTAATTATTAATCCACGTACATGTGTTACATATATATATATATATATATATATATATATATATATATATATATACACAGTGCACACGTGCTCGGCAATAATTAATAATGAAGCGCGCGCAATCATCGCGCGTCGCGCGCCGACGCGGTGTCCGTAATCCAATTTAGCCGCGATCCGCTCGCGCAGATCCGCGGGACGTGCAATCTATACGCACTGGAATCCGCTTCAATGGGCGTGGCTAATTCGTATGCCCGATCAGGTGTTACAGTGACGGACGAGCAGCACGCGCCGGTGACATAGAGAGAGGGAGTGGAAGAGCGAGTGCGAGAGAGAGAGAGAGAGAGAGAGAGAGAGGCGCCCCGAAGTGGCAGCAGCAGCCTCCGGACCAAGTATACTTGCACACGCACACACACACGCACGCGCGCACACATATGTATATAGATATATAGATATATATAAGATATATATAGATATGTATTACACAGCATCACACACTGGGCGTCGCGATTTGCATACTCGCGGGACCGCGCGGCTGGCTGCCCGAGCGCACCTGACGCGCGACGCGATCTGCGTCCTCGCTGGACCGGCTGAAACTGGAAATCTCCCCGGTATTCGGGAGAGAGAGAGAGAGAGAGAGGGGGGGGAGGACTGTCTATCCGTATGTATATAGATACACGTGCATATATATAACAGGTTTGACCATTCGCTGGTAGGTATGTATTTAACAACCTAGTAATTTATCTTCTTTGTTCCGCGGAGCGGGGGAGGGGGGGGACATAGAAGCTCGAGCTGTATTATTCAAACGTTTACACGTGTTGCAATAAATCATCGGCAATACTCTCGATACAGGTTGGATTCTAGTTAGTCATAATGCTTATTTTCGTTGTAGAGTTTCCTCGTAATGATTCAATCTCATAATATTCCAGCAGTCGTTGCTTCGTTCAACGTCTAGTTAAGATTTATTTAACGTTTCCCAAGAGTGGGAAAAAAACTCGGTTATTTTCGTATCATGAAAATTTGAGGTTCGCGCTTTGAAATCTTTGACCAGAAAAAAGTAAGGAAAAGACCGGAAATTCTGTCTTCGATCTATTTAAGCGCCCCTTTTCGTGTTCCTTATGTGGGAACAAGCCAGGATTTTCACACTGAGATCTGAAAAATTATTCGGTGTTTCGCGCGTTCCGTACAATCGAATGGCTGATAACCGTATCCAAGTTTAGTTTAGAACTCTTCACTAATCGAGTTAGTAATTCCTATTTATAATTCCGCTCTAGCAAAGAATCTTTAATAGATTCTGTTGTCTGCATGGCCATATTATTTAGGATATTGGTGGGAATATCCATTTCAATCCTAGAATGTAAGGCTAATTAATATCTAAAGAAATCTATATAAAATCTATTTAAAACATTTTTATTTCATCCCGAAATTTCATTCCATTCTGTCTTACAAATAAGCGAAATATGAAGTGGAATTAGTATGTGGATAATGAAAATATGAAGATCATTAATTTAATTAATTTAAATTAATTATGTACACATTTTTCCTGGTTCCTAATGAATAATTACATTGTTTTTTTGAAATATATATTAAATATAAGTATTTTAATAATTTCTACGATTTTCAAATTCTTACAAATCGTAATTATATTGCAAATTAATAATTTTATTACGCTTAAGACAACATCCGACCTGACTTGGATTTCAACCGACGATTGGCTGGTTCGCAAGCGAACGCATTATCCACTTAGTTCACAGATTATATGGCGATAGCTCCTAAATATATACACAGAACAACTAGATTGTACGAAAAGCACGCACCATGGAATATTTCGATCATAGCTGGGGAATCCTTTACTTAACCTTACGTAAGCAAAGGGAAAGGACATCTATAAGTAGTTTCACAATAGAAATTCCTAACTTTTCCTTACCTTTCTTATATTGAGATAAATGTAGTAGATCTAAATCGATTCAATAGAGTGGTATATAGATTATTATGAAAATGGAACGATTAAGGGAAATACTACTCGGATCTAGCGGATTGCTAACTGGAAGCTATCTTGTACTGGGTATGTGTCGAGGACTTTTCTACACAGGTATATACACCTCTCCAGCACCGCAGGATCTCGGCTAAATCATCTTATTGAAATCCTAAAAGATATTTGGACAGAACGCCTATTAGTATCTGTCGGGGATTCTAAGCACGCGCGACTCGTCGAGCCCCAACGTGACCGAAAAACTGCGCGCGGCGAATCGTCGCGGCGTTCGCCGCTCGTAACGTCGGCTCGAGGGCCGCGCGGCCTCTCCGCGCCGACTGGGAAGATCGCGGCCACGGCCGACACGATCGACCGGGTCGACGATTCCGATCTTTCCCGGCCGCGCTGTCGCTTCGTTCCTCTTTAACCCCTCCCACCCCCATCCGCCACGGGCTTCCTGCCGCCATCCCCCTACGCCGCATCAGCGTTGATCCGTCGACGAGCGATCGCACTTTCCCCGGGACTCGCGGTAACGGCCGCGCGGCGAGAGACGGGGTTGGGGTGGTGGGGGGGGGGTGGAGTGGAGTCGATGCCGGTCTCGGTGAGAGATTACGGTCTGCGGAAGAGAGTCGCTGAAGAGCGAGTGTGGCAGGGGCCAGGGGGCAGACGCGGGCAGAGAGAGAGAGAGAGAGAGAGAGAGAGAGTGGGATAGATAGAGGGAAGTAGGGAGGGAGGGAGAGAGAGAGAGAGCGGGTAGCTTGGCGACACTGGAGAGAGCCGGCTCTTCAGTCGCGTACAAGGGTCCATCTCGTAGCAACGCGCGCCAGCCAGCGAGGCTTCGTCTCTCTCTCTCTCTCTCTCTCTCTCTTTCTCTCTGTGGCTCCCCCCCCTCCACCCTGCCCTCGCCACCCTCGCTCGTCCTCCTTATCGTTCGACTCGCGGCGAGCCGACTAGACGAGGACGGGAATCGATACGCGGTGCGCGAGAGATACTCCATGACGCCCGCGCTGGAAAACGAGAATGATGTACCTTACGTCCATGCGCGTGTAAGCGGCCGGGGCTTTTTCCGTGTCTATCTTTCTTTTCTTTTGTTCCCTCATCGATTCCTCGGCGCAACCTCGGTACGTACGGAGAATGGAGGGGGGGGGGTCGACGTTGTTCGTTACGCATCGACGACGCGAGGGCGTATTGGCGATTACGCGAGGACGGAACGTGGAAGCGTTCGTTCGTCATCCGTGCATCCCGAACGATCGTGGCTGTTCTGAAAAATGATAATTTTTCTCTGTTTTTCTGTTATTTCTTTTTTTCTTCTTCTTCTTTTAGTTCGCAGTGCCATTTAATTATCAAAAAGTGTGTAATTACATTTATTCCTCCTCGAAGCATTTGCGCTCGCCTGCTAATGTGTAGAACAGTGCTTTTACGTCGTACCTAAAAATATTAAAAAATTACGAAATTTACTGTTCGCTTAACCGAGCGTACTCTGATATTTATATGCAGTTTAAAAGGAAGTTTAAGAAGGAGTCGATCTTGATAACTTGGAAGGAAAAATTCAAGTATGATTATAGTTTTGATCTTGATCTCACTCTTGAGAGGTGATTTAGAGATTAAAATTTGTTAAAAAATATCTTTTTTTCGACACAGTCTGCTGAAAGATCATATTTTATATTTGAATTAACAGGCACGCATATATAGATATATGTACTAATGCTTTTGATAAGACTTGATCTTAAGCACTTCTTTAAGATTAGTTAAACTTAAGCACGTTGCCTTTAAGTAAATCCTTAGTTGTCGTGATTTTATCAACAAGTCTGGTCAATTTTAAAATCTTTTTACACATTTACAAGGTGTTTTTGGTCATTCATTTGGCTCTAAGATTGACTTTTCAGGAAAATTTTTCAGCTCGTTCTTGTGGATGGAGAAACTCCAGTCCTGGGATTAATTAAGACAATTAAAAGAGCTAATCACAAGGACGGATTCTATTCAAGGGTGTCTAGAATATGTTCGAGCTTGAATGATCACGGATTTACCCTCGAAATCAAGTATTCACGGTCTTAAAAAAGGATGAAAAAAAAAAAAAATAGAAGCCTCTCGCGACTTTAAACATTAATTTCTAGATCAATGTCAAGATTGCCATTGAATTGTTGACAGAAAAGTTAATTTAAAAATGGCCTGATTCGTCTTGCGGAATGTTAACTAAAAATTTTTCGTCGTCTAGGATCATTTTTTTTGCACGGCCCAATATGCTTATTACTGAATTAAAGTCGCCAAACGGCCCACTGCATTGCGCAGATCGCGACCGAATGAAATAAACTATTCGGAATTCCTAAGAAAGCTATAATATATCCTCTCTAGTTTTCTAGGTCTTCCTCCATTCCTCTCCTCTCTCTCTCTCTCTCTCTCTCTCTCTCTCTCTCTCTCTCTCTCTCTCTATCTATCTATCTTCTTTATTTACTATTATATATATATATACGAAACTCATTCGCCGGGGCCGGGGGCGCGGCGCGCGGAAATAAAGACTTTATCGGCACGGCTGAGGGCGAGAGGGAGGAAGCCCGCCCTCGGATGCTCTCTCGACTCCCCGCGGCTGATTTCGCAGTCACTGATGTTCCAAAATTGAAAACCGTGCCCCCCGCCCTCCCTCTTCATGGCTTTCACCCGCGCGAGCGTGGGGGATAATTTGATGAGTCTACTATAGATACATATGTAGATATGAGTGTATATATATGTATAAATATATATATACCGGAATATACATGGAATCTGTCGCGAACGAGAGTGCGAAAGACGGGAGCAGAGCTGTTGCGCGACGTTGCTGGCTCCTCGTTCGCGGACCACGAGCGGTCGCGCGATCGCAAAAGGAAAACGGAAATCTTCCTGCGGTCTTATCGCTCGTACGGATCATGCGGGGGGGGGGGCAAAATCGAGAAGCTAATAAATGGAGGCGACGGCGGCCAAGGCACGTGGAGCGGCGTATTATTCATTTTAAACACGATCCATCGTTTCTCCCACAGAGCATTCCCACGGATCCTGTGCGACGCCTCGTCGTCCAAATACGGCAGGACGAAAAATCGCTCAGTAACCCTTTGCAACTTGGACGATCGCGAGCGACGACGGATGTTCCGTCGTCAACGTCTACGATTCGGATTGGCTGATTTTCAAAAGGCACTATTTAATGTTATACACAGAAATTTTCTTATTCAGTATCATTATACGATAAGGCATTGCGTTTTGCTATCTGGATTACATACCGTAGTTATACCGTAGTTATATCTTTTTTAAATACAAAAAAAAAGAATAATATCAACAAAATAAAGAAAAGTAAATTAATTGAATTGAATATATATAAACATATACATTCAATATAGTATAGTATCGTCTGTAATGCACTGGCTTTCGAGACCCGCCCAGTGTGGCATTCTGACAATATACAATTCCCGCTGTATTTCATTTATGCGTAATCAGTAGTTTGGAATTCTTTGTTTCCCGGGTATGGAATTTCCTTATCACGACGTTCCGATTCCCTTTCTCATCATTGCGACTCCAGTGTTTCCGTTGTTCCTTTTCACGCGATTTCTTCATTTGGAACTTTGGAAATTTTTTTTACTAATTTTGATTAGAATTGTCCGACTTCGATTAGTCTACTTAGTGGATTTCCATTTTTCTCTCAATATGTTTCATTACTCACTATGTTTTTTTTTTATGTTATATAACGTCGCTCTATTTATGCTTCCAAATACCGGTGCTAATAAGCGACGGAGGTCTACGATGTGTCTGTAAATAAAGCAGATGTAAATTATTACAGCGGTGCCTGTGTCAATCGGCCGAGACCGGGATTCGAACTCGGATCACCAAGTTACTACTTCTTTGCTCTAGCAATCGAGCCATCGTAGGCCTCCACTATATGTTTAATCATCAGTCTTCTAAAACTTTTTAAATAAAACTCTTTCTTCTACGCGTCAACTTTACCACACAGCGACATATTTGTTTGTAATATTATATAACTATATTGCAATTTTTATATCTTAATGATTATCTCATTATTTATCTATCTCACTAACTCTTGAGCCACTCACAATTATATACAAAGCACATCGATATATATATATATATATATATATATATATATATATAATATATATGCATGTATAATATAACTCACCCCCAGTCGGACACCCGCGCGCGCGTGCTCGTGCACTGCCGAGCGAAAAGTGGACCGAACCCCGCGGGCTTCTTTATGCCTTGTCCGCGCGTGTATGCACACAACCCAGCTGGTAATGGCGCAATAAACGCGCGCCGCAAAACATCGCTCAGTCCGAGATTACTTATAATGTATGTATATATATATATATATATATATATATATATATATATATATATATATATAATATACATATATATAAATGCGGCGAGCAATTTATAATCCCGAAGGACACTAAAAGCCGAGCGCGCGGACAAGTCCGATAGCCACTGTCCGAGCACATTTGTCGACAGGGGCTATTGCGGTTCCGGGGGGAGGAGGAGCAAGACGGAAGGGACGATAGAGGGGGGGGGGGTTTACGCGAGCGCGAGGACCGGTCGATCCTGTAATATCACCGTCACGCTCATAATGAAATACGCGCGCCTCTCTCGCGACCGGACGCCGGACACGGGCGACCGGCCTTCTTCGCCCCCCCCCCCCACACACACACTCGTCCAGCTCCCACCACCCCTGGCCACTCGCTCCATATACGTCTGTCAACACAGAGGCGGGATCGCGCGCGCGCGCGCGCGAGCGCACGGACCCCGGCGCCGCCGCCGTCGCTTTGACAAAGTATCCGGACGAGGCAGCGACGGCTGTAGGGCGCGCAGCGCTAATGTCGCCCGGCAACCAATTACCGGTCGCACCCGCGATTACGATCGCGGCCCTCCGGCCGAGGAGCGCGGATGGAGCGGCCTGCGGCACGCGCGATTCTCGGCGTGTGCGTGTGCGTGCGTGTGCGCGCCAGTATACCCGAAGAAGCGGAGCCCGATGCGCGGGGGGTGGGGGGGGGGGTAGATGCTTTACAAGTGGCCGGATGCGGGTTTGAGACAGTTTAAATTGAAAGTGATCGGGATGGCCCGCGAGGTGTTCGTGTTACGTGGACAATCCCCCACCCCGCGTCCCTCCGCGTGGAAAACAAGCGGATTTCATGGAAAAACCGAAAAATCAGGCGCGTGCGACTGGGGAAGTCCGCGACTTCGCGTCGTAGGTAGGAGGAATCGCGAGTCCAATTTTCGCTTTGCACCGCTTTGCGTGAATGACGCGATCGATGATTTCGACGAGAGTCCCTGACGAGAGTCTTTCATTGCGATTTGGATGGAGAGCTATTCCCGCGATTTTTCCCCCTCCGGAAACTATATCAGCACGAAGTATTTTCATCTCGGGCCAATGGTTCACTTCCCGCAATGCTCCGCCCCCCCCCCACATGTAAGGTTTTCGTTGTTCGTTCTCTCTTTTCTTCTGGCGTTATGTCGATTTGAAACAAACAGAAATCCTGAGAAACGAGATAAAATTAACAACTTTCCCGGATAGTCGTAAAACTCTTACTTAGAGGCGGCTTCAAGTGTTTTTAACAAAAGGAAAAGTAATTTCGTTTCGTCGAGAATTTCGAAATGGCGGATTTAACGTACGCTTTTTCACTAAAAATTTCACGCCTGTTTATATTATATGGTATCATTTCTCAAGAAGCAAAATTATCGCATTCGTATATAGTTTCGTTGCGCTATATTTGACTTGGTTACTTATTAAATATAACGTCTGTACTTGCCAGGATGAATTATCAAGTGATCAGCCGAATTATTGAGAATGCGGATTTCAATAATGATCTCTGTTATAGATTTTTCGATCGGCGATGTCTGGCAATAAGTGTTTTTCACAATAATAAGATCGACGAAGATTCGATGAGAAAAGTCGATGAAAAATATTTGACGCGATAGAATATATTCGTATTACCACCGATATAGTAATTTTAGATTCGCTAAGCAATCGAGCCGCGCGAGTATTTCAGCATTACGAAGCGATCAAGACCAACCATTCTATTCGAACAGATATATTTTCGTCCCCGTTGAATGAAATATTAAGTAAATATTTCATAATCGATGGTTACGCAATTTAAATTTCAACACTGCTCGAATGGAGGTAACATACTGACTTGGAAACGGAATTGAAAGTACTCGATAAATTAATAAATGTATTATCGCGCTTCAACATTTACACGTCGAAATCAGGATCTTTACGCGGGATAACGTATCTTCTCGAACAATATCTGTATACAAATATATATATATGTTAATACAGTATATAAGACAGCCTAACAAATTTACATTTCAAAGCGTAATTAATCATCCAAAGTACTAAGAATTTCTTTTCTCTGCTTTCCAGGACCACCGGTTGCTGCAGCTGGCCGCCGCTACGACAGAGGCAGGCCGGATAACCTTAAGAAACTCGTGGAACGTCGGCTTTAACAGGCGAACGAGCTCCCGATTAAAACTTTTTATTTTATGCCGAAAATGTAAGTCAATGAATTCCGGGGCGATTCGCGTGGGACGAGGAAATAAATTGCAATGAAGAAGAAGAAAAAAAAATTTCCCCACTCCCTACCGTCCTCTCATCCCGTACTGTGTCTCGATTTATTTCATTGCTTCGTTTATTTTACATCTGAAATTTATATTTTTCAATCAAAGTAATAAAGATTAGAATTTAGGTGATTATGTTTAAGAAAAAAGAAAAAAAAGAAAGAAATAAAAAAAATAGAACAGCGAGTAGAGAAAGATGAATTACGCAAAAAATAATTATTCTCACCGAGCGTATAGGCGCGAATCATATTACTGTTATAACTTGACATTGGTTTTGTTTGTTAACACGGAGCGTAGATCGGTGGACCTCTCGTCGATTCCACAAGCATATTTGAAACGCCCCGACCACTCTTGCACCGTATAATTGCAACAACAACAAGAAAAACGTGTTAAAAAAAAAAACAACAAAACGAAAACAAATCCTCGAAAGTTTCGAGACCGCTCGATTCAAAACTCGCACCGCCCTTGCAGAGAGTGCACGATACCGTGAAAAGCGTTTACATATACATGTATATGTATATATATATATATATATATGGGGGTGTCGCGAGACGAGGGCTCCCATTAGCCCCGGCCCGTAAACAGGTAATCCGGCGCCCCGCGCCGATACGGGCCGTCGGGCTATCGCGATCGCGCCCGGCCAATCGGACGGCCCTGCCCGGGCAGTCCGGGATATTAAATTACGGCCGGGCGGTCTCCCTCCCTCGTCGACCCTGACCCCCCCCCCCTCCCCCCACGATCCGGCCGTCCCACGCCCGGACGCCGACGCCGCTCCCTGGCCCTCGACAGCGCGAGAGCGCGCGGGCGCCCACGGAGGAAGTGACGGGGGCGAGCGTTAATTAAACCTCGTCCGAGCCTCGGGGGTCGAGGGGGGGGGGAGCCCGAGCGATGTATACGTACATATATATATATACACACACACACACAGACGCACACACGTATATAGACGACGGAGAGCGCGAAGCCGAGGCGAGAATCGATTTTGCCATTCGCACATACTTGCGCGACGGCTGCGGAGACCGTATCTGCCCATATGTCCCGTAGGCGCGCTCGAGGCCTCTCCCTCTGTCTCGCGTGGGACGCGCGGCGCGTAAGGTCGCCCCCCGGGCCCGGCGAGGCAGAGAGCGCTCTTTCGACGCTTCGATTCGACGCTATTGCCGGGGAGGGGTGGGGAGGTGGGCTCACGCCGCTTTGTTTTCGCGCGGATCCCGGGCTCGTTAAGCCTTGGCAAGTCGGCCATTTTGCGCGCGTCCGCGTCTTTGTGTGCTCGCGCTAGCGTCCCCGTAATTTTCTCATTAATCGTGGCTTTTACCGACTCTTATGCCTTTGTCAACGTCGAAATACGCATTCCAATGGCCGAGCTCGGCTAACGATGCTGAGCTCGCAATTGCCGAGGTAATGGATATGTAATAAGATATAAGGATTATCTGTTAGCCCTTTCGAATCCTCGACGAATGATTGGCCAAAATTTTTCGCGCCGCTGTATATTCGTATGTTGGGCGGTAATTTTTGCGGATTCGTTTTCCCCACCGCGGAAGATCAAAAAGTTGATGTAAAATCAGTATGCCGATGACAAAAAAAAATTACGCGGGGCGATTTTCTACTGTGAGTTCGATATTAGTTGATTTATAAGTTTTGTTTTCGAAACTTAACGAGAATCTGTGATTTAGACATGGACAAATGAAACTCGGGACGTTACATTTATCGACTAAGCGAAGGAAATTTTATTGTACCATTTAATATCACGGTGAAACGCCATTCAGGTAATATACATTTGAGATATCGAGTTTTCTTATACTTGCGAAATTATTTATTTTTTTCACGTCCATTGTCATAACGCATCACACGCATCGACATCCACGTATGTTGGAAAAAATCCTTCCTCATCTCCGGACAATAGACCGCTTTATATAAATGACGGCGATTTAACATCGAAATATCTTCATCGGCCTCGCGGATATCTTCATCCTGCATTCGCGGGCTACTTACAAAGAGAAGAAAAAAAAAGAGGAATCGAAATTATTTACTTCGCCAATCGAATCGACGCTTTCTTACTACAATTTAACGCAGAAAACTTTTTCTTCTCTATGATTTTTATTCCTTCTTAAATATAAGAAAGTCGCGCTCGGTTTTCCGATTCGTGGGATTCGAAAAATTAATTTTTGTAATTGAGTTCGGGAGCGCTTCGCGACATAGCACCTCGCCCTCGCGGTCTCGCGACTATCTAGCGGTGACTAGGATTCGACGGTTTAACGACGCCTCGCGCGCGCGCGCGCGCGTTCGATCGAGCATTGCGCCGATCTCCATAGATGTTTAAGCGCGAATTGGCTCGGTACTCGGGATTGGCGATGAAAAAGCGTGTAATAAAATACAGCGCGACTTCGTATGCCGAGCATTCTTGATCGAGAATTTGATTTATCGAGTAAAATTTTCGACGCGTATTTACACTATGCGGCGTGTATCGCTATATTTGCCATGTAGCGACTAAACTGAACGAGTTCTCATCGAAATTCGCCCAAAACGAACGATACTCTGAAGCTTCAGCTTTTTACGGTCTCTCTGAAACGAGACACATACATGCACGTAGGCATTGGTTTTACAAACCCTATTAGAACCTGCCACTTGCCCCCCTCCCCCTCATGGCTGCCATCCGCAATGAAATACGCGTTTTCAGTTTTCGTGACGAGTGACATTTGAAATGTGCCGATTTGAGGGGGATGGGCGAGAGAAGTATCCGATACATTACCGCATCGACGCGGGCGCGCCCGGCTTCTTTTCCTTGCGAGAATTACGCGTATGCATCGTTTGCGAGGATTGGCCTCGATGAAAAAATTACGTCGTATATATATATCTATCTAACGTGCAGGGACACGGTCGAAACAAGCACTGTAAACATCCTTCACGTCGTGCGTACATAAAGATACGAAGGAATAATAAAAGCTCGGATCCGTCGGATGGAAGCGGCGCGTGCTCCGAGGTCAGTCGAGCCATACTCGCGCCCATACTGCAGTCGCTCTATGCTATCCAGACGGTCGAATGTATCGAATGCCCCTAAAAACACAAGATTTATTACTATATATTGGAGCAAGGCAAACACACATACATACATACAAACATACATACATAAATACTAATAAGCATGCACACCGATATACATATTGTGAAAGGAAACTCGGTGTCTAAAGAATAAAGTTAATTTATTAAATATAAAAGTATAAATATAAATCGGAAACTAAACTAAGCTTTAGCTTATGACCGATTTGAACAACGTCGAAACAAGAAGTGTTTTCTGCCCTCCGCCGAGGGCATCACAATACCTCGGAGACGCACACTCATTCTTGCAAGAACGAAGATGACGGATGTGCCGTTACATGTTCGTCTACGTTCAATCGCTCTCGTCACCTGCGCATACGCTCATACTCGAATATACAAGTTCGAGCATGCCTTTAAAATCACATCTAATGACAATAAAGTCTACGCGTCGCCGACAAGCTTATATTAATTAAGGGATTCACCGATATTTCATAGTATCGAAGCACCTATAATAGAATTTAAGTGGGAAATTCGACACATATTATTAAAAAACAAAATAAATAAATTGGCGGTAAATTGTCCTTGTTCTTGGCGCTGGTGGAAAATGTTCGACGGCCAGTCAGAAGTACCGCGTTGTTTTCCGTTCCGACGAGAGGAATGCGAAGTGGCAGCCGGGGACTACTGCCCGGGGCTCCTGGGCGAAACTGGAGAGATATAGCCCGACAGAGATGGGTTTCTGGTTCTTTTCCTTTTCGGCTCGACGGCGAGAAAACGAATTCTTACGCGCTGGTCGCGCCTCGCCCTCCCCTAATTATGAGACCGAGGACGCCGTTGTTAGCGGGAAAAACTTTTTGTTCTTTTTTTTTTTTTTTTTTTTTTTTGCACAGTTTTTATCGCTTCGCTCTCGCGCTCACACCCATTGCTGGATAGCGATGATTTCTTTCGATATCGTTGGAACCGACGGAGTTTCGAGCGGCTTTGTAAAATTCCATCGTCCACCGTACGAGAAAATCGAATCTTGCGCGGCTGCGTCGAATTCATTGCAAGCGAGCGTCAGTGTCGCTAAAAGCGAATGGCACTTTTTTCAAACGGTTTTTTTCCTCTCCCGTGATACTTGAATTTTCTCCTCTTCGCGAGGCACGCGGCGGTACGTTTGCGAGTTTTGGGATATTCCGTATAAATACACGCGCGCACACACACACAAATATATACAGCAGGAGAACGGGCAGTCTTGTAATAGACAACAATTCGTCGCAGCCCGCGATGATATATATGTATATATATATATGTATATATTGATGTATGTATGTTTGTTGTCTCAACGGGTGTATGTGTTGCGCGCGAGTGCGCGTCATCAAAATTCCTGGCGCGACAACCCGCGCGTAAAGAGAGACGTATAAAAGGATGGAAGAGCGAAGGAGTCGCGCCAAGGTTTATACCGCGGGACGACAGAGAGAGAGAGAGAGAGAGAGAGAGAGAGAGAGAGAGAGATGTCTATGCTAAGGATGACGAGAAGTAAATGCAGCAGCGACCAAACGAGAGAGAGAGAGCGAGATAAAGAGAGTCGTGAATTCATGCATGTATATATAACACATGTACACACACACAAAACATTGATATATACACGTATATCTGTATATAAGGAACGTCGTCGAGCAGTTCCTTTGAGGCCTCGGACTCTCGTCGAGTTACTGCTCTCTTCCTCCTTCTCTCGCTCTCTCCTTTGGCCTCGGATTACAATTTTGCGCGCGAGTCCGTCGTGTGCAAAGAGAAGGACAGGGAGCGGGGTGGGATGAAGGGGGGTAGACTCACCGTCACTGCACACGGCACACGGAGGAAGGACGACCGAGAGAGAGAGAGAGAGAGAGAGAGAGCGCAAGAACGTGTGGGAGGTGGGTACCGGGATGGGTGAGTAAAATGGCCGCCGGCACGCGGAGGGTAGTTTTGCTTGCCGGTCGAGGGGGAGGGCGGGGGGAGGGAAACTTCAGAGCCGCGCGAGGGTGGCCAACGGGGTATAGTAGAAACGAACGGACGGGGATAGAGAGAGAGAGAGAGAGGGAGAGAGAGTGGGTGACGGTCGACGAGGAGGTGGGGCGGGGGGGGCAACGAGGGACCATGGATGCTAGCCGCAACCCCTTAAGGGTCGAACGAACCCTTGCGCGCTCGGGAGCCAACGCCGCAGCCGCACACCAACACCGCCAACGGGGCGCGAGAGACTATGAGTGGCCCTCCCTTTCTCTCTCTCTTTCTCTTCCTTGCCTCTATCGTTGCGGAGTTTCTCCCCGCTACCTCTCTCTTTATCTCTCTCGCTCTCAAACTCACCCTGCCTCTCTTCCTCTTTCGTCGAGTCCGTGTAGCGCTGAACAACCTTTATATCTACAGGCGCTATATAATATATATATATATATATATATATATATATATATATATATATATATATGTACAACGTCGACCAGCTCGCCTCGCCGGCCGGAGTACCTCGCTCGCAGCGGCCGACGGCGAGGGGCGACACGGAGAGGGGAGGCAGTGTAGAGAAGGTGAACCGGAGAGCCATGGGCGAGGGGGCAAGGCGAAGGGGGGCGCAGAAGTAAGGGAGATCAAGTTGAAGGGTTGAAAAGCGAGGAAGAGAAAGCGAGTAAGAAAGAGAGAGAGAGAGAGAGAGAGGGAGGGTGGGAGAGAGGGATACACGGAGAATGTGGTAATGCGAGAATGCAGGAACGAAATGAGGGAACGAGAGGGAAAGAGAGATGAGAAGAGAGAGAGAGAGAGAGAGAGAGTGCAGGATGCGAGGGTTGAAAGAGATGAGAGGTGAGAGGGGTCGGGGAGAGGGAGCAGTGAAAGGTGGACTTAGGCGAGGGTGGAATTTTAGCATTGGTGCTGGCCTTAAAATACACGGCTTCCGAGAAATACCGAGCGTGAATTAGAGTGCCGCTCTGTCCCCCCCCCCCCTCATTCTCTCTCTCTCTCTCTCTCTCTCTCTCTCTCTCTCTCTCTCTCACTCACTCACTCAGTCGCAGGCGCACCCTCTCTCATCCCCGGCGCTATCTTTCTTTCACCCTCGCACCCTTAGCGCCTCTCGGCAAGTCGGCTCCGCAGCCTTTGCCGCCGCCGTCGCTGACGCCGCATCCGCCGACCGACCGACGGACGGGGGCTCTTCGCTCTCGGGCGACGCGCGCTCTGCCGCCGGGGCGGACGGATAGCGCGCGGCCTCGTGCGCGTCTGGACCGTTTGGAATTTTTACGTCCAGCCCCCCCCCCTCCCCACCAGCTCCGTGCGCTGCACAAAACTATCCGGCGAATCTACTTTGTAAGAAAAACGTTGGCATTTCTCACTCTGTCTCTCTCTCTCTCACTCTGTCTCTCTCTCTCTCTCTCTCTCATCTCTCTCTCTCTCTCTCTCATACACATCCTTCGGTTCTCATTCCTCTGGCGGCTGGCCGTTTCGCAATGCACGGAATATGCGTCCGTGTGCGGGCATGCCTGTGAGTTTGCGCCTGGCTGTGCGCGCACGTGCGCGTAGCTGGTGCGAAATTTACACGGGGCCGGGATGAGAATGCAAGCCAAGTTGTTCCGTGTCAATATTAAATTTTATGGAGTGTGTGCACGAATTCGCAGTGGCCCGCGCGATGGAGCCGCGCGTCTACACTCTCGCGCTTTTATTGCGTCGTGTAATATGCTTTTCGACGTATTTCTCATTTTCCTTTTGTTTTTATTCTTGATTTTTGTTGTTTTTTATTAATATGTCTCATAAACGTCCCTGAATTTGGATGGTAAATCGATGTTCGCGTTCGCTAGCGCTTATCGCGTAGTCCGAAAGTACGCAATTGGACCTTCGACGCCGAGCACCGAGCGACAACGCGAAAATGGGCCACGCCGTGAGACGAGACCCGTGGGTGGTTTCGTGACGGCGGGAAGAGATGCAGAATTTCACGGACCGCGTGACGCGTCGCGTGGTTTTGGGATTTTTCGCGAACGAGCGCGCCCACCGACGAATTAGGGTCGAGGCGAAAATGTATTAAAGTGCGCGACAGACGCGAGCGCGGCTCGAGCGATGAACGTAATACATTGGGAGCGTGAAAAAATGAAAGAAAAATGGGGAAACCCTCTCTTCAAAACCATACGAATTAAATGCGGCTTTTAGGAAATTTAGGCCGATCGACGTCGCAATGCATTTATTTTACGATACATACATACATACATACATACATACATACATAGGTATATATATATATATATATATATATATATATATATATATATATATATATATAGATTTTTACTACGGCGCGCCGGGATCGAAATAAAAGTTACTACTTCTGTAGATTGGTACGGGTCGCGTAGAATGCGGCGAGAGGTGGGCGGCGATGCGGGGACGTGGGGGGGGGGGAGGCAGGGGCTGTAGAAAGCCAAACCAAACAAACGAGCGAGACAGAATGATCGGCGCGTGCTTCTATTATACGCGTTTGCTCCGGCGAAACTTTTGTCCCTTCCGCGGGAAAATAACGTCTGAAACTTCGGCCTTTCAGACCAGTCCTCCCGCGCGGTTTAATCGCAATTCTTCGAGGTGGGCAAATACAGAGGGAGAGGGGAAGCGAGAGAGAGAGAGAGAGAGAGAGAGAGAGAGAGAGAGAGAGGAAATTAAAAAGAAAGTCTGTGAAGTATGGATGGAGGGAGCGAGAAGCAGAGTGAGATGGACAATTCGACACACAGCACACACACACACACACGTTAAATGCTGAAAGAGATGAAATGCATTTATCGCACTTTTCGATCGCGGCGATTAAAACTGACACTTAAGATGTTCTGCAAAGCCCGTGCGCTTACAGATACTCGGACAATCACTCGGTGATGCCTATATATGATGATTATATATATATATATATTTTCCTTTATTTAGAGGAGTTCACGGAAAGGATATTAATTATCTCCATTCCGTCTTGATTTTTGGCTTAAGCAAATTTTTTAGCATCCCCGGTTTTCGCCGCGCGACAAAGGATAATGATATACAGGTATAAACCTCTGTAAATATATATATATATATATATATATATATATATATGCATATATCATATGTTGCTGTTATTATATTCTCGATTAATTTTGACTTGAATTTCCACAATTTGAAAGCGATGTCAATTCCGTAAATTATTGAAACTTTTAAGAATAATTGCGATATATAGATGTATAATAATCGGATAATTATTTCAACAGAAACCAATAGCATCCGTTTTCTTAAACATGTAGAACATGTCCCACGGAATTCCAAAAAGGAATGAAATATTGTGTAGATGCGTTGAAAAATAAGAAATTTTATTCAACTTCAAATAAATGTTAATAGTTACCATCTAGCACCTGATGGATATCTGATTGTAATAAAGAATGGATCCTTACTTTAAATGCACGTTAATCATTGTAATGAAATACTTGGTTGAAATAAATTATATTTATTATTTACACGAAAGCCCTTTTAAATTTCGTGGTTACATAGAAAACGTTTATTGATAATTAGAATGCGTGACAGAATTGGTGAATAACGGACACTTAGAGAAAATATCCTATCTAGAACAGTTGCTATGTTGACAACTCAGCAGCTATCGTTCCCGATGGCAGCGAATGCAAATGTCAATGGAAATCATTATTTATTAGATGGGCTTCCTTAATCATTATCGAATTCGATACCAATGTATATATAAACACGTTCATTTGCTGCATTCGAATGATGTATGGCGAATTGATAAAGAGCAAATATTTTTACTCTCAAGATTGTCAACATTCGTATTTTACAAATTTGACCGTAAGGAAGAGCGTGGCGAGGAAACAATGACGATGGTCTGACCGATAAATGAGAGCGAAACTTTTTTTCGTTCAAATAGTTCTATTTAATTTCTATTTAATTCTATGTTCTAACGGAGAAGGATTCATCGGTTTAAAAAATACAGACCAGTCAATTCTCCCATCATCTCGAGTATTTGCACATTGATTATATCGAGTTTCATTATTATAGAGACATTGATTATTCGAGTGTATTATGTGCGTATGTATATATATATATATATATATATATATATATATATATATATATATATATAGATGCCCAATGAAATCCACGAGCAGCGATCCAATCTACCCCCTTTCGCCCTCCCCCTCCCCCCTTTCAAGCAATAATCGTCGGCGAAAAAATTGCCCGGGGGTGGGCGGCCGACGAAAAGTGCAACGGGGAGCCGCGCTCCCGATGTTTCAATAGGCCGCGGAGCGATACCGAAGCGGGCAGAAACTTAAGATCGCACGCGACGGCCGCCTCGGTAGCGGCGGCGGGCACTCGCTCTCGGGGATCGATGTCGCTCGACTCGGCGGAAAATGGAAAATTTCCGTGGGGGGGGGGGAGGGGAGGGTGGTTCGGCTCGCGTGGACGAGCGCCGCTGCGATGGCATGTTTTAGTTTACGATGTGGTACACGGCTGGGAGGGAAGCTGTTGCTCGCTTTTTTTTTGTGTTTTGTTTTTTCTTTTCTTCGTTTTTTATGACCATGAATTAATGGGGCGGGCACAGAGGCACGTACGCACGCACACAAAGTCGAGAGCCCGCTCTGTCCACCGTGACGATTAGAGGGTAAAGCTCGATTGACGATCGATGCACGACTGTTGATCGTGATGAATTTTGTCCTTGATTGGCAAAAATTTACAACGGTCGATAGTAAAGTTCTCAATTCCAGGGAGTGCGAGGTAAAAAATAATTGCAAATAATTCGATTCTGCTGATAGTTTACCTTTCAATTATCGATTGGCCTACGTGTACATCAAAAGCAAATGCGTCGACGTATAATTGTAAAACATATTGAACGATCGCAATAAATATAGTTGAAGTTTTATTATAAAATTAAAAAATAGGTTTAAGTGTCCAGTGTTGACGATTATTAGGATTCAGAATCAACTGATCATCGAATTCTTTTAAAAACCAATTCACTCTTATAAGAATAATTAATTATGAATCTTATTCTACTATTCGGTAACGAATGATTGTTGTTTTTAAATTTTACCAATAGGGTAATCTTACTATCTGATTAATATTGTTACTATGAAAATTTGAATTACCCGTCGAACTAACTGTTTTACATAATAACTATTTCACAGGTTTTATTGATAAATGTATTTTAAAAATCGAAATACAGATGGATCAATTTTCCGTGCTTCTATAATGACTTGAATCAGTCATATTTTATGTTTTGCGGATTTTAAAAAAAAAAACGGAATACCACTCAATTGCAATTTTAGATAGAATTGTAGTATAAGTTTCGCTTACAATTAAACAAGCGGGGAGGCTTCTAAAGCGCTATACGAGATTTTGTCTAATAATAATAACATTAATAAAGCAAATGTAATGTCAATTGCTGATAATGTGCAATAATATAATTCCATTCTTAAATCTGAATTTCACGATTTCAGAACGTAGACTGAAATAACGCCAGTATATAAGTAACGGTTTACAGCCATTATCGAAGGTGTCTAGGACATGGAAATATATATCTTTCAAACACCTTTTGCAAACTGTATTAACGCACAAGATCAAAACCTCAATTGCATACATAGTGCGTGTTAACGTCGCCATTTAATTTTCGGACCCTTTAGAAGGATGAAATAGGATGAAAATTCCTAAAATTTATGAAATTATTATTACTTTTTCATTAATGCCTGAAAGGGGGCCGATAAATCACTCGCTATCGAGACGCGGCGATGAACATATTGCACTATTTGCGAGTCTGACAAAGAAATCGTTTGTTTTTTCCATCATCGCGGATTTCTTTATCTGTCCATGAAATAGCTTGCGAAGGCCGTCAAGTACACGTAATTTTAGAGCTGGATATCGCATATGCCGTTAAAAATTTATGTCCGAAATCGCGACAGAGGCAGCGGACGCCCGCGACTTTTCTAAAATTTTCCTAATTTTAATTTATCTGAATTTTAAAGCTGCGTCCCCTTCAAAACAGAAACAAAAATTCCTGAAAAAATGGACAAAAGGCACAAAATTCCATAACGTTTTTGTGCAAAAAACGTTTTTTTTCAACGTATACATACACACACACGCGCTTATATATATACATATATGTATAAATAGAATTTTCATAACACGTAACCGAAGAGTCAGCTGTACTTTAACGTAGTATTTTACATTTAAATTTAGTTACTTCAGCGATTGGCGATTAATGTAGTCACTGTACTCGACAACCCGTATCGAAATCGCGATTAACCCCCACCCGTCTGTGCCGCATCGACTGCCGAGCGACGAGCAATCGCCAATATTCGTTCGTTTCGCCAAATTTCGCCCGGTCCGACCGAACTTAAATAATCGCGCCCACGCGGAGCCCGCCGCGACGGACAATAAAGGGGCGAAATTCCCCGCGGTGTCGGCGCGGGGCGGAAAAAAAGAAAAACAAAAGAAAAGCGAAAGTCCTCGCGGCGGCGACGCGCGCCGCTGGAGGGCCGCTTCGGCGCTTAATTAATGCAGAACGGGCAACGACGGAAGCCAAAGAGTCTGTCGACGATCGTTGTGTGTATATATATATATATATATATATATATATATATATATATGCATACGTCTACGTACATGCCCGAACCGCCGCTCACCGAATCGAGCTAATAAGTGCGCAATTAATCGCGCGCCCGCGCGCGCAAGGTGAGGGGAAGGGGTTGCGTTGACTCTCGTTCCTTCCCTTTTCTCATATACAAGCATGCACTCGCACACGCAAACACACCCACACGCATAGAGAGAGAGAGAGAGAGAGAGAGAGAGAGAGAAAAGGCTCTCTTTTCGCATCGCGCATCGCGGTCGCGGGAGAGCCAGCGCGCGGACGGAGACGGGAGGGGGGCCGGCGGCAGCGTTGGCGGTCGCCTCGGTCAATACCCACCGGACAAGATGGCCGACGCCGCCCACTCCAACACACGGAGCCGAAGTTACATACATTTATGTACTCAAATGTATAACCAACCCCCGCGCGGACTCTCTCTTGCTCTCTCTCTCTCTCTCTCTCTTCGACCCCGCCACCATCGCCGCCACCGCTGCGTCTCTCTTTCGCTTTCCCTGCCTCACGTATCTTCCTTCCTCTCCTCTCTCTCTCTCTCTCTCTCTCGCTCTTTCTCTCTCTCACTCCGTCCGGACGCCCGCGCGCGGAGTTGCTTCCCTCCCTTCCGCCCGCGCTCCGCCGTGCCGGTGCGCCAGCGGCTTCGACCCTCCCGGGCGACCTTCCCCCCTCCCCCTCCGCGGCCCCTCGCCCAGGTACTCCGTCTCGCTCTTCCGCACGCTCGACCGTTGCTCTCTCCCTTTCCTTCGGGGTACTCCAGTTCTCGGTCGTTCTCACCATCCACTCGGAGCTGTGCACGGACACCGAGCTTCATCATTATTATCTGTCCGGGGCTGGAGAGGACCGAGAGAACGAGTTCGCGGTGAGAGGGAGCGCGAGCGAGAGATAGTGAGGGAGAGAGAAAGAGAGAGAGAGAGAGAGAGAGAGAGAGAGTGAGTGAGAGGGAGAAAAGCGGGTGCCTTACTCCCCCGCACTCTCCGCGATCCCTTGCTTCGTCTCCGTAAGCTCTGGCTCCCGCTGGCTCTTTCCTATCTACTCTCTTTTTCTCTCAATATATACCTAACTTCTGTCTCTATCTTTCTCGCTCTATATTTCCTCTCTTTCGCTACATCCGTCTTTTGTGTAAGTATTGCGCGGTTGGCCTCTTCTCCAATCCTCCCCCTCTCGCTACTTACGTGTTTGCATTTACATATATATATATATATATATATATATATATATATATATATATATATATATAAGTATATGGATGTATAGACATATATATACACATACATAGTTACCTATGCTTTGCTGTGTTACTTTTTTTTTCTACCTCTGATTCGTCGCGGAAAAGTTGCGCCGAGAGAGGGGTTCCGAGGGCGATACATCGTTTTTTCTTCCCTCGTCCTTTGAATATCGATTGCACGAACCGAATGAATATTTCAGTAATTCGAAGGGACACAACAGCTACTATATGAAAAGTTAATAAAGTTAAAGTATCTTTGTGTGTGTGTGTGTGTGTGTGTGAGTTGGTTTTGATGTGTGAATTTTGACTAATTTAAAAATTATTCAATTTTTTAGGAACCACCGTCTACGATTCACTTTTTTTGATTATATACAATGGATGTAAAACTGTATTTATATTGTGAAATATATTCTGATATTATAATTCAGTCACAATTC
Organism: Sycobia sp. Sy_11; assembly: GCA_018907035.1. NCBI lineage: Eukaryota > Metazoa > Arthropoda > Insecta > Hymenoptera > Epichrysomallidae > Sycobia > Sycobia sp. Sy_11. Next base: position 1,858,164 of record JACCIC010000011.1, read on the forward strand.
AATATATATATAAGCAACTGATTTTGTAATTTCAAGTTATTAGGATTTTCGTGTACAAAGAATTATATATATATATATATATATATATATATATATATATATATATATATATATATATTTCATTGAACCGAAATGTAACATTTTGCTCCGGAGAAGATCATACATTGTTCACAAGAAGACTTACGTCATGAATTAAAAATGTAAATAAAGGTGTAAATGCGAACGAAGAAAGAAAATTTATTGATCAATACTTTATGTAAATGAGGAAGCTCTCCCAATATGGGCATAAAGTGTGTTATAATCGTTTTTCTTTCGTAAGTAACAAAAATTACAATAACAATTATCCATCCAATCTTGAACTCGAGGGCCGATAAGATCCAGATGTCGACACAGCCCCCGCAATATATACCTATATTCCGTGCAGCTGAAATCCGAACATCCTCCCCCCCCTTCCACCCCCTTAAGCGCAGCGTTATTACGGAACAACACCGCGCGCTCGCGGTGCCAATCGCTTCGCCCATTAGCAGACGGGCGCGCCGCGCGTAGAGCGCCCTTCGAGGGCGTGGGAGGCTGCGCCGTTCACGAACTCACCCTTCCCCCGTCCCCTCGCCGTCGCGCCGCGGGACACCCGAAGAGCCGCTCGATTGGTCAGCTAAGTGGCGCGGCCGGCCCTCGCGTCCGATTGGTCAGGGGCTGACTACCCTGCCATCGAGCTGGATACGAGGCGCCCGGCGGCGCGGTCGAATTCTCCCTGACCCTTTGGCTCTCCGACTATTCCCCCTACCCCCGCCACCGCTCATTCTCGCTATCTCTCTCTCTCTCTCTCTCTCTCTATCTGTCTCTCCCTCTCGCTCCGTCTCCGGGAAGGGGTGTGAGTCTCTCCCCGCTAGCCGCGTAAGTATTGTCCACGCCACGGCTCTTCCGTTCTGTCCCCGCGTGAGACAGCGGGATGTAAGTTGCTGTTGCTGCTGCTGCCGCCGCCGCCGTCGCTGCTGCTGCTGCTGCTGCTGCCTGCGCGGGTATACGGGGAAACTTTGAAACTTTCCCCGAAGTTTCTATAGATATAACTATGTCTCTCTGTGTATATATATATATATATATATATATATATATATATATATATATATACATACATACAACATAAGCTTTTGTTTATAGTAATAAACATTGTGGGAGCTTCTTGGGCCGATGGCGCTGTTGGGGGGTAAAAGCCAGACATGTCGGTAATGAAATTTGGACGCGCGTCCTATGTTTTTTTTTCCCCTCTGATACTGCGTGTAAAGGGGACGAATAGAAACAACGTAATCTATGATTAGCTTTTATTTCCTTTTTTTCGCGAATAATTTAGGGCTCCAATTGCTGTCGATCCGACAGGTGAATTTAAATACGGCCGCTATCAATCATATTTGCCCCAATACTCGTTCGTTCCCAATCAAATTAATCACCTCGTTTCGTTTTTCCTCTAGCCGCCGGCTGGTGAGTGTCGAGTGGGGAGGGGGGCGACTTCCGCCAGCCGCAGGCGGCATCTCGCATCGAGAGGATTGATTCGCCGGGAGTCGCGCCGGCATAATAATGTCCGCCGGCGTTCCCGATCCGCTCCCTCCTCCCTCGCGCCCGGCCGCCGCGTTATTTTCGGCGCAGACCCCCCCCCCCCGCCCCACGCGCCCTCCGACGTCTCTTGCACCGATAAGTGTGGGGAGCGGGAGGGCAGGGCGCGCGGAACGCGCGAAGGTGAGAACGAGCTCGTTCGCCCTCGCTCTAATCCGCGGACAATCGTTTCTATGTATAGCCTATCGCGCTCGTCCTCCCTCAACCCCCCTCCCCACCACCCTTCGCCCGCCGTTCGTCCTCTTATCTGGCTCAACGGTCGATTAATTCCGCCGTCTCTAACGGAGTTTCCGGAGTTGCAGCGAGATCCTACCTACACGTATACGCGCGCGCGCGCGCGTGTGTATATAGAATGTATGTATAACTATAGTTAGTTCGACTGTTCTTCGTCCGTTCTCTTTTCTTTCTTTTTTTTCTCTTTAACTATAAATAACCGTATAAGGAATGCAAGTTATAGATAATTAACTATAATTAATCGTATGAGGCATGATGCAAAAATTCTTCGGTTCTTTAGTTCTATTAAAATAAGATAGTCTAATCAAAATTAAAATTATAATCGCGTTGTCATATCAATCATAACAACGATCACTAATGCGAATCACTCTCAATCTGAACGAGTATTAATTAAAGTTTTTTTTTTTATAATTAAGCAAAACATATACGTACGATAATTAATGAAATATGTAAATATATAATTGTGTTAATTATCGTTAGAAAAAGATGAAAAATGTATAACAAATGTGTAATTAATCAAATGGATAAAGAAACGGAATTTGTGCTAACGGAGAAAGAAATAAAATTTTCTTTAAATATTCCATGTTGAAAAGATTAATTTAAAATGTCTTTTCTGAAAAATTAAAAACTCTGGTTATTGTGGATAAATTTCGTTGCAACATGCATTCCTATCGAACGTTCTGTTCTCAATTGATTTTTTTTTTATCGTCTGCTGGCCCGCTAATTTACCAATATAAGCAATTAGCTCGTGCCTCCTGAATATTATTAATCTCGCCCTGAGCGACAACACGATGCCCGAGTATAAATCACGGGACGCGTTAAATTCTGTCTCGGAATAATTTTTATCGATCGACGAGCGGAGCAATACTGAGTCATTCGACCGCCACGAACGGGTAACGGCAACGACGACGACGACGACTCGAACGCGAATGACAACGGGGACGAGGGCGGAAGTGGGAACGGCGAAAATCGGCGATGGGGACAGAGGAGGAAATGAAAACGAAGGGGAAAAAAGCCCCGTGCGACGGATATCGGCGCTCGCTGTGCCGTTCGTAGGCGATTGCCTCACGGCGCGGTCGATAATGAAACGTAACGCGGTCCCGGGGCCGGCCGCCGGCCGCCGCGCGTGATTTTTCAACGCGCGCGCCACGACACGTTTATTGATTACCGGCCGAGAGCCGGGACGGTGAGGCGCGCGCCGCGGGCAGCTTGGCCTCGAGCGATGCCTCGAAAAGTCCCTAGGCCTCTGCTCTCCCCCCCCCCTCTCTTTCGGGCGCGCACGCACGCACGGGCACACATACACAGACACTCTTTCTCTCTCTCTCTCTCTCTCTCTCTCTCTCTCTCTATCTACCCTTCTCAATATACGCTTTGAAAACGAGGGCTCGCGTATATAGTTGTGTGTGTGTGTGTGTGTGTGTATAGCTGTGCGATGGGGCGACGGCCGAGAGCAGGGATAATATATCTATAAAGGTGGAGGGGAATTTCTGCGCGGACTGTACCGCCTGGCGGCAGGTAGCACGCTCGTACCTGTACGCCCGTCGGGTTGAGGTGGCGTAGGGTGACCGTGCGCGGACTATATATATATATATATATATATATATATATATATATATATATATATACACATACATAAAGTAAGAGATGTCGAAAGAGTTTATTGCTTCGATGGAGTTCCGGTCTCGTGGGATTTTTTTCTTACATTATATCGTGCATACCTTGAAGGACGCGTGGAAAATTTAAATTATAGTATATAAAATAATCGCGTTGTACTTTTCATTCCTTAAATTTTTTGAAGATCATATCATGACGGATTCGTGAGGCGAGTGAATTTCTCTAATGGAATTTCTAAAGCGAAAACTACTGATGGAAAATTAGAATTACACTACTACTGTATATACCGTATGTCAGGTTGATAATTTAATTATACGCCCGGCGTCTATCGACGCATTTCTACTGGACGACCGACGTTAGTCCCACGAATGTGAATTTTATTTCACCATGCAAATGTGACAATGCGTTCCGTGAAATTTTTTATTTATAATATAAGATTGTTATTCACCGTTGATGGAAAGGCGATTCAAGGCGCTCGAACGGCGTACAAAAGAGAGCCGAATCTCAAGATCAATTGCCATTGCAAGGCTTTTTCAGTCTTCGCTTGCATCGCTTCTTTTTCTTCTCTATTTCTTTTATTATTATTAATTGTAATATATATAGGCTAAATTTTATTATATCACATTCAATTCATTTAAATCACACAATAAATATATCATTGTTCAATATACAATTATTCAGAGAAAATCAAGAACCGAGTTCTTGATGGGGCAGACGAAAGTCTGACTCCTCGGGCCCCGCGTCTAGTGCAGCGGCACGACGTACTTCGGTACGCATTCAAGGCGTAACACATTTCAGTAAATCATTTCAGTGTTAATATTTCGTGGGGTTTTTGTGGCTTTATAGGCTTTTTCTCAACAAGAGCCAATAAAAATTTTCATTCGATGGCTCAATTATTATGTTTTATTTGTCCATCCCCCATATGTACGAAATAAGAAAATTTCTCCATGTTGACATTAAGCAAACACAATGCTTAAAACTATTCATTCTATATATATATATATATATATATATATATATATATATATATATATATATATATATATACATAGGATATTCGTGATACAAACTGGACAGAGTAGCAGTCTCTTACGGACTGGAAGAGATTGCGTGAAAATGTGATTGCGCGCATAATTTGGGTAATTGGCAAATGGGCTCTTGTACCAAGCAGACACTTCTGCGAGTTCGAGAATTCGTCGATGATCTAAGGAATCACGGATCGAGCCTTTTTTTTCATTTCTCACGGGCATTTTTATGTCTGGCGTCCTTCATAGCCCTCTAGGAATGAGCAAAAAGCAAGCGCACGCCAATAAGGCCGAGTTACGTCGTCGGATGGCGCAAAACTATATAGTCCGCGTCCGATACGCGTATTGGCATTGTTCTCGCACGACCTGCTCGCCGAACTCAACTGCTACCGCATCTGCTTATCTATATCGGACACGTCGTTCGACAAAAAAAAAAAAAAAAAAAAAAAACCGTCCGCATTAATCTTGCGTTAATTAACGTTCTTATCGTTGTAAAAGAATGAAAAAAAAGAAAAAAACAAACAAGAAGAAAAAGAAAACGAAGCGAAAAAAGACAGTCAGATTTATTCAGAATTTCGCGGCTTTTCGCAAACAATCGGCCCAGCGCCGCTTTTTACGGCTCGCACGAATTACGACCCCGCTTATTTACGATGCGCGGTTTCATCCCCCTCGGTTACAGTGCTGTTTACATAAATATATATATATATATATATATATCCATGGCAGCACGTAATATAGCATCAGCAGCACCTAGGCCTATCTCTGGCATCTCTTCGTCGTGTACTTCGCCCACCCACCGCCCACCGCCCTCCCCGAAAAGTCCGCGCACAATTAACGGCCTGCTCGGCTCGTTCGCGCGCGAGGGCGGCGGAGGGCGGGGAGAGCGAAACCGAGAGGACAGATGGTGAAGGAAGGCCGCGGGGGTGAGAGGGGGAGGAGAGGTTTGGGCCAGAGACGGGAAGAGTTGACGGGCTGTACGCTCGTTGCACGATGCGACCTCCCCTCCCCCACCCCCGCCCCTCGCACGGCTTCATACACGGTCGTCGGGCATGGGTGTTTGACATATTTCGTTCTGGGAAACCGACGGATCAGGGACACGCGCGGGACGCGCGGAAAAGTGAGGGTGGAACGGTCGAGGGAGGGGGGGTGGAGGAGGGATCGAGAACGACGCGAGATGGTGAGGACGAGGGATCGGGAGGGGGGTGGCACGGGTGCGGAGGACGAGTCGGGGTCTCTCTCTCTCTCTCTCTCTCTCTGCTCTTGACGTGCAGATTAGTGTCCGCCATTGTGTCGACGTCAGCCCGGCTAACGCTTATTCTGAGAGAGAGAGAGAGAGAGAGAGAGAGAGAGAGAAAGAGGAACTCTCAGGGAGGGCAAAACAATTGAGTCCGCGCCGTGGCGGCTCGCCATATACAAGCACACACACACACACACACCCCGCATTCGGGTTGCGTTGTCCGCTACCGCGCCGAGCGCTATCGCCGCGTCGGGCTCGCGTCCCCCCCTCCCCCCCAGCAGCCACGCTCTTTTCAGCTTTATTTTTTACAGCCGGAGTCGGAGCGCTGGGAGGAGGCGGGGAGGTGGATAGAAAGAACCTCGGGAAATCTTTCTGGAACGACGGCTCGCGCGATCGCTGATGCACGCGGCTCTTTGTGTTGCCGAGAGAGACAGAGATGGAGCGCGAAGGTCCGTGAACGCAAATTTCACCGGTCGAAAGTCGCGCAATATTATATATATATATATATATATATATATATATATATATATATATATAGAGAGAGAGAGAGAGAGAGAGAGAGAGAGAGAGAGAGAGAGAGAGAGAGAGCGAAAGAATTGCGATAACGCTCGTACCGAGAGAATACTTTTTCCCCTTGTCGCGAAGAGTTTTTAATTTAAATCACCGGGTAGTGTATTTTGGTCGAATTGGCTGATTAACGAGATACGTAAGATTTCGCATAATAGCGCGTTCACGTATTGTTTAACGCTATTTTACATACAATAATGTAATAACGCCCAATGAGAAAAAAATCAATGGCCAAGTGAAGAATGGACAATCGAAATTACCTGTCTATATTGTCAGCTGAATTGTTTATTACCTTGGATACCATTCATGATGATGATTTTCCAAATACTTTTCAATCGACAATTGAAGATAATCGTATGCGTTTTAAAGTGCCCTCGACAAAATTCGGTCGGCGGAGTATCGAATTCTGGCAATTGAGCAGGCTAGACCGAGCGGGCAACTTTAACACGTTTGCGGTAATAAATAACGCGATGCCTCCTACTGTCCCAGTCTACTGCTACGCTTATACTTCATATCTCGATTGATCATGTTTGCTAAGTTTTCTAATTAATTATTGTATTAAACTGCTTATTATACAATAATATGATAGAGAATCAATTATTATGAAAATCTACGTTAGATAATAATATCCTACTTGTATCTCTCATTATGCAAGAAATTACAAAGTATATCGGAGAGTGTAGTAATGAGCGCGAATTATTCTACGCCAATCCGCGAACAATCGTTTCGTAAAGCATCCGCGCATCGTGCACTCTATACCATTTTACAGAATTTCAATCGCCTCATTATCGCTCGACTACCGCGTACGATGCGCGAAAGATCGCCTCGGAAATTTAGCGTCGATCGCTCCCAAAATCGCACGAGCCTCTGCCGATCTGCAACGATTAAAGGATCGATTTGCGCGAACGCGCAACGGTACCCGCGTAGTCGGAAACGATGCTTTTCTCAGCCTGGCTCTTCGCCGTTAACCGACTCCCCAGTCGCGTTTCGAAGCTCGCGCCGAGCTTTTTGCAATGCTCGCGAGCGTTGCTCGAGTATAATGGCGTAAGATCCTAAACTTAGGATATATTATCAGTAATTGATTCATGAAACAGTTATTTTATCTTACAGTACATGCAAATTAATTTACTATATATATATATATATATATATATATATATATATACACCAATTCTGCGGCCGAATCGGAAAATCCGATCAATTCCTTCAGCGCGCGCCCCTGCATTCCCGCGACATTGCAGGGCATTCAGCACTGCTCGCGTCTACTATCGCGGGCGTGATCACCAGATATATATATATATATATATATATATATATATATATATATATATTCTTAATATTAATAATAATGATAATAACAACAACAGTAATAATAATAATGCTCTTCCGCCCTCGACTAATCTTTCTCGAGGGCGATAATCGGGGACGTCGCGTTGCGGCTCTATTAGATGCTGCCACCCCCCCGTACCCCTCCACACATTCATCGAGTTGCAGACGCGCCGTTTTCCACGCGCGCACTCGGTCTCGTAGAGGGTGGGAGAGAGAGAGAGAGAGAGAGAGAGAGAGAGAGAGATCGGGAGTGAGTCTGAAACGGCTGCGCACTCTTGACGGATGAATGCGGCAGTGGCAGTTGGAACAATGGGGCGAGGAGGGGGGGGGCAAAGGGTTGTATACACGGCCGAAAAATCAGAGGGCCATTGTTCTAAGTTCGCGGCGGTGCCGGCGACGCGTTCCCCAAGACGTACCCTGTCTCCCCCCCCCCCTGTAGAGGGACTTCGGCGCCGAGACGACGATGACGACTGTCGGGCGGGACGCGGGAGATGTTTTTCAACGGCGACTTCTGTTTAATGCGGTTCGATTATTCGATAATGGACGAGTTCCCCCTCCCCCCCACCCCGACAAATCGCCCCACTCTCAATGAGACAATGTAATTTTCGACCGGTAAATTCGTGAATATGCCACTGATTGCGCGGCGAAAATCGAAATCGGAATGTGCGCTGTCTCTATCGTCGGCGAACGTTTCGCCGTTATAAAGCGGCCGAGAGACCTCTAGAGATTGAAATTTAGCGAGCAGTTTCGTCGAGGAGTGCGGAAGTTTTCAAAACGAGATTTTTTTTTTTGTTTTTGTCGCTCGTCGTCGATGGAACCTCAAAATTGCAATGTCAACTTTACGGATAACAAGGTTTTATAGAATGTAGAATAATATTGTCGATTTCTTTTTTTTTTTTTTTTGGTAAATAAATAATTGATGATAATGCCACGAGCGAAGATCAGCAAGTTCGAAAAATTCACGTCACGCTTATCGTACTTTTCTGCTTAAGCACACGTAGCTTATAAAACTACAGGATTTTTATGTTCAATGTAAAAATAAAATTAAATTAAAAAAAAAAGAAAGACAAACATGTCGGCACGAATCTGGTGGCCCAGAAGCGCTACCAATACCGATAATCCATCAATAAAAGATCCATATTTGATAATGCAAGTATAAAGTAAAAATGAATGTTTAATACCACGAGAAAGAAAAATCACATGGTATTGAGATGGAATCTCCCCCTCCCCCTCCCCGCGTATTAATCGATTTATTCGCCCGATCATCGTAAAACATATTATTTCATTGATTATATCAACATATCGATATTGCAATTATCGATATTCGATGTCGCCGTGAGTATAAGTTTCCAATATTTCAATTGCCAATGGAAGGAACGCAACGTGAAAATATGTCTATTTTGTACTGTCGATTTCGTCGTCTTTCGCGTTAATGACTTGCCGCTTGTAAAATAATACACAAAGTATTTTTGCCACAATGTTTGCGGCTATTGAGCAGTGTCTGAGACTGTGGACATTGGCATTTTCGAAGCTTCGTTTGATCTAAGGAATAACACGTCGATCGCAAATATAAGTATTTTAGTATTTTCAACTTTTTATAGAGTGTATGAATTTAATTTTTTGCATCTGGTTCTGTAAATTTATCCGTTCGCTTTCGTTTATTGATTATCCCCCTTTTCATTAACTCGACCATTATATTAGCTCGTATTTATTGTCACTTCTAAAATTCGATATTATATCCTTGTTAATATCGATGCTGCGATTATAGCGCGTCGACGGAAATCTCGATATACGAAAAATCGTCTTATATCGCCCATCCTTACCAGACACACGGCTTTGGCCCGCGAGCGCCCGATCAATCGTCCTATTTATAAATTAAATTTACGCGAGACTCGTCCGTATTGGCGCATAGTGAGATATCGCCCGCTAATTCACCTTCGGCACGATTCTACAATATACGTACATATACAGATATATATATATATATATACATATACAGCCGAGTATTTCAGTAGTACGAGCGCAGACGGGGAAGGCGCGCGGCGACTCTTCGATTTCTCGCCGTTGAGCCTCGGACGATCGATAATGCAGGACTGGCGTGGCGCCCGTATGCAGGCGCACGATTTCTAAATTTACACCTAATATCCTTGCGCGAGGGAAAAAGTCGCGAGGACGGAGTAGAGTTGGGGACGAAGAATGAGGGGGGGGGAGGGAGGGGCAAACAGAAGAAGAAGAAGAAAAAAAAAGGGGAACGAGGTGAGCCAGGACGCGATAATGCACCCGGCCGTGGTTACTTCGTCGCGGTTTGGTCGATCGCCCGCTCGTTTTTCCGCGCGTCTCTCGAGTTTCCCGTTTGTTCGTTTGTTCGTTTGCCCCTGGCAGTTTTAAAGAGAAATGCGGGAAGGGTCGGTTTTTTTTTTTTTTTTTTTTTTTTTGGAGTATACGATAATCCAGAAGCGTATGTAGCGGCATATCCATATCGTATGCGTAAGATATTTCTTTCTCCACAAATTTGTATGAAAGTTTCCTAATGCTAATCAACAAGCTGTGTAAATCGCTCGTTGTTCCACAATGGAGAAAGAACGATCCAAGCAATTGTAGACATTATTCGTCCTATCGGTAATTTTTTTTTTTTTTTTTTAATTTTTCGACAAAAAAAAGTTCACGATTACGTCCCTGCGGCGCCACGAATATTGCCATGATTATGGTTTACTTGTAGACGTAGATACTCATCGACACGGTTCAAAAGGACAAAGCAAAAAAAAAAAAAAAAAAAAAAAAACAAACAAAAAACTAAAATATCACGGTAACGACGCGACAGCGGTGCCGATCGAGGGGGGACCTTACGAAAAATTTCCATCCCACGATGTAATTGATCCGCGCTTTTTTCGCCGATTCGCGCACGGCACAACGGAAGAACGGCGTGGCTGTGTTGGGGTGGAGGGGGGCGGGGGGGGGCTGCCGCCGCGTATCTTGGGTACATCGTGTAATGGTCGATGCGTGCGCGCGAGACCCGAGGCCCCCCCCCCCCGAGGTGCGTTAGCCCTGCCCCTATGGACTGGCAATTCGACAGACGCCGGAGCAGCCCGCTCCCCGATGCATCAAGGGAGCGCTCGGCTCGGCGCTTCGACGATGCGTGCGTCGGCGCGGCTAGACAGTGATAGGCGGAACCGACGATCTACGTGTACGCCAACGGTTGCGTTTTCCGACAAATCGCAAGAAACTTAAAAATTTGCGATCGTCTCGTTATTTTTGCCCGCGAAACTTGGTTTGTTTTTCGTTTTGCTTTTCTCCGCGCGGCCTCGTTGCATTTCTAATGTCAATTTGCCACATTTCAGGAAAATTTTCCTTCAACACCCTGACCACAGCGATGTACGACAAAATTTAAATAGGAAAAAATAAAATTTACTTCCTGCCTCGGAGTTTCGTCGTTCGACGAAAAATTCAGTAGCTCGTGTTAATTTTAACGAAAAATACCGTTTAGATAATTCGGTTGGTCTTGTAATTTTGACCGCTAATACGCATACTTCATTTATTTTGTATAATGTAACATTAATTTACATATCCAAATACTATAATCTCTATGAATTTCATTAAGCTTCGAATGATAATATGAAATTGAGAATAAATATTGAATTTTGTCCTATTTGAACGAGTGTAAAATTATTTCCTCTTGAAATTTTGATAATTCCAAAAAAGTTGACCCAGTTAGCATCTATCGGTTTCGTATAATTTTTAAGTTAAATGAATTACTCAGGTCGTGCTATATATGTATTTCATTGTATACTGCGACTAGAACGAAACTCGTAAAACCTTTGCCGCTAGTAATAATTCCTGTATTGATGAAGACAGTAGGATAACGATGCATAAATAATTCGAACGGTCCATTAAGAAAATAAAGAAAAATCGGATATTTATTCAAATTTTTCGGCTAACTTAAATTATTTATATTTGATCATTTATAGGATAAAAAGATTATTTTGGCATTTGTTATTACAAAATGACATTTATTACAAAATACTACTCAATAATAATCGAATACAGCATTTGAATATTCGAAAGGCAAGAAAATCAGACCGTTATTCGTCCTTTTGCACGATTGCGAATTAAAAGAGCAGAGAAGGAATAATTAAGACACGATCGTTGTCCAGAAAAGTGCTTAAATAATCAACTGTGACGGAATACCCAATTCAGGCGGAGAGGGAAGAAGGAAGAAGAAAATCCAAGTCAATTTCATTTTTTAGTTCATAATTTTTTTTTTTTTTTTTTTATATTTATTTTTTTAAAAACAATGTCGTTTATTTGAATCGCACAAGACATATACACCATATTCGCTATATCATAAGTAACGGTGGAGGGGGGGGGAGAGGAGGTCGACCCCCCACCCAGCCCCACCACGTGCAGTCGGGGAGGGCTCGGTCAAAGATCCGGCGGCGCGCGCACCACGGCGTCACGTCGCAGTCGTCGTAATTATTATGTATAAGCGATCTCGCCCCTCCCCCGCCCCACGCTCGGGCTTCGACCGCGCCCGCGGCCGACTCGCGAGACTCCTGCCTCCGTTCGTATATTGCCTTTTAAAAAGTCGCCGATTATCGGCCTCGACGACGACGTACCAAGTGTTTCTTCGCTCTCTCTCTCTCTCTCTCTCTCTCTCTCTCTCTCTCTCTCTCTATCTGTGTCTCTCACTCTCTTTCTTCGGCTTCGTAAATAACTTTTCCAGCCGCGGCTCGATCGCTCGGCTAGTTTCGCGTACTTTTGTCAACCATCTCCCTGGCCCTCGCGTCATTATCATTGGTAATCTCGACGGTACAGCGGAGTATTAATCCGGCATCCACTTTGCATCCGTTCGTATTTGTATGTATATATATATATATATATATTTTTTTTTATATATATAGCGCGCGCGCGTCTGTGTATGTGTGTACTTTAGTTTTTACGATTAGAGCCAGCCGTCGCTTCGTATTATATACCCTGTGTATAAGTGCGCTCGCCCGTCGAGGCGCCGCGACGGTAGAGACAGGCCGACGCGGCGCGGTTGGGGGCGGGGGCGGTGAGAAGGTAAGATCTGACGAGCGCGGGAATTTTGCAAAATCGCGTCCTCTTTTTTCATCCGAGGCGAAAGCATGAGAAAAAAACGCTTTTTTTTTTTCTTCGTATACACAGATAAAGACATATCTAGACCGTGGTGTCAGATAAAATCTGTGAAAAAAAAAATGCGCGAATGGCGCGCATCGAAGAAGAGAACAAGTGAAAAGGTCAGAAGAAGATGGATCAAACATCGATTCGTCTAATAAGCATCGTCAAATCTCGCCTCTTCGCGCGGTTCCGGATTTATCAATATATATATATATATTTTTTTTAGATAGGGATCTTGGTCCTATGCAGCTTGGTTGTTGTTGTTTTTCTTCCTTTTTATTACTTAGAATTCCCCTTTTTTTCGCTTTTATGCTTTAAGAAAGTATGAGAGAAATAACGGGCAAAGAAACACGTATGCTGTTTATTTCTCCTTCTTCTCCTTCCTCGTCTTATTGTATACAATATATATAAAAGGAATTAACGGTCTCGATGCAATAAATATATACTCCTTTTGTTACACGTGGAATAATCTTTGATTTATTTAGTTTCGTTTCAATACCACATGAACAATTTCTGTCATCTTCGTCTCCCTTTTACATTATACATCTCCGCATTTAGTTTTTTTTTTCGTTTCTTTTTTCGTTTTTTTGTTTTTTTTTTTTTTGCTTTTTGCTTTTTGTTTGGTTACACCAATAAATTGCTCGAGGTCGCGCGCAGGACTAGACGCTTTTACCGACCAATCGACGATGCATTTGTATAATCGTGAATGCTTCGGCTTTACATCGCTTCGCTGTATATAGGCATTTGGAAACCTCGTTGCGATAAAGAAAAAAAAAATTACTCTTTTCCGCGCTTTTCATCTTTTTATTCTCGTTATATTTGTACAATTGACTTTTACATTTCGTCTTACCGGGTTTAATTCTTATTATTATTATATCATCGTGCCGTTTTCTCTCGCTCGCCGATTGGGCCGTCGAAGCGCCGGCAAGCGACTCGTTCACATTGTTATCTCTTTTTCTCTTACAACACTATATCTATGAATGTCAGCGAAGAAAATGAATTTTTTATTTTTTTATTTTTTTCGTTTATTTATAATTAACCTATGGTCTCATTATTTGTGCTCTGCTGCTGCTGCTGCTGCGTTTGCGCTTTTTTTTTCTCGACTTACATATTGTTTCGCGGTGGAGGGTATTGAAAGGGAAGGAGGTTGGTGGATTGGTGGGTCTTGTGTGTATGCGTAGTGTATATGTGTGTATATGAATGGGTGTGTGTTTCAGTGAGGTGGGGGCAGTGTGACTTTTACATTATATATATACAACGTCGTATAAACAGGGTTTGGCTCGTGTACGTATTTTCTGAATTATCTAACAAACTTTTAACTAGTTAACGAGACTTTTTTACCTAAGGTCGTACACGACTAACACTGAAAACTATCTGATATGAGATTTTTTTTTATTCAACTTCCACCATACGCTTCGCACGCGTTTATTCATGCATGCTTATATATACATACATGCACACATACATACATATATATATACATACATATATATATATATATATATATATATATATATATATATATTCTTCTTTCTCTATCACGCTCTATCATCCCCATCGTCATTCACTCACGTGCTCTCTGTGAAT